>JAQFYM010000142.1:0-113733 GCA_034694785.1 Agrenia bidenticulata | reverse complement strand
CGGACAGACGGACAGACAGACAGACGGACAGACGGACACAAGAGCATTCGCATAAAGTATCTGTCGATACTTAATAATGAACGGTCACTTTAGCATATTCTTTCAATGGATTAAAACAAACTTACTTGCATTCGAGCATTCACTTCCTCATTGTCTACCGTATAGGGACATCCTTTGATCTGGTTTGGCTGATCCTCCTTAGCCTAGCCCCGTGACCTCATTTTGTCAGCATGGGTTTTAGGCCAAAAGGTAGTTTGAATGTAAAACTATGAAAATCAGCATTTCAGTAAGACACTAAGAATCATTCGAAACCGAGAGAATTGTCTAGTGAGTGAAAAATTAGTAAGCTGTCTCATGATTATAATTCAGTACGTGAATTACAATATTAATTCCTTCCTTCATAAATTTGTCCGCGTCCCTCGAGTACACAATTCATTGCACTCTACCTAAACTCTCTATTAAGTCGCTAACTCCTTTACAAAAAAACTGTTTATTTCCCTTCATTGACGAATACAATCTGTGTAAGCCTATCTTACTATATAGTAGTAAAATACTATACGATTGTCAATGCCAACGTAGAATGCTATCAGAAAAGGCGTGCAGAGTCCGCGTTTTGATGTATATACGCAGATTTATGCAAGTGTGTTAGTTACAAGTTACAAGTTCGTTCTCTTATCTACGTTTACGGTTAATGGGATTATTTAATTGACAAGAAATGCTCATGCAAAACTTCACTTCCTTTGGAAATTACTTTATGCACAAAGTGGGATAGCCTAGATGATGCACTATTCCCCACTCAGTAGTTAGCAAGTTAGCATACACCTCACAGTGCCTATATGGATGTGCAATTGAGCGACGAAAGGGTTGTGAATGTTATTATTATTGTTCCGGTGTAAAAGGAGGTCGTATGGGAATTCGGGCTATGAAGTGTTCAAGGAATTAAAGCAATAGTTTTTCAGCCGTATTTGACGTTTATTTTATTTTTTAAAGTTTACCACTTTTGATTATCTTCAGCTGTATAAGCTAGTGATAACCAATAACCACAACATAAACAAATAATATTATTAACAACATCCTATATTTATCTTATAAATATGTAAAAAAAAACAATACCAAATGGTACAAAGCAGTTAAAGCTAGTCAATATGCATTTGCATTCGATATCTTTGAAACAGCTTTGGATCTTGGCTGTTTAATTTATAATTAATTTGTAGTAAACGTTTATCAGCCTTTACAGCTTGATATTACGTCTTTTCCGTCTAAACGGTACAGTCATTTCGTCATCTAAAACAGTCACCACTCGGAAATAAGCAAAGAACACGGTAATTTAGGGCTTCTATATCATTAACCATACTTGCCCAAATTTTATAAATGGACACCTTATGAGACTAGCTCACTGACCGTTGGTATAATTTACTTTGAATAATTTAACTCCTAAAGTCTTCTTCCTGATCATCTTAGAATTAGTTTGGTCTTATGAATGACTACCCTTTATATCGTACTGTCATGTTGCACATAAATATTAACTAGTACACTTGACCAAAGTTGGAGTGCTTAAGAGAAATGAACCAGCTTAAGTTATTTATGCGGTTAACTATTGAATCTTGAAGATCTCGGCTCAGTTACAACTGACTCATTTTTCAGCATCAAATCTTCTTTTGGATAAGCTTCTTCAGTATTTCTCGCGGTTCCAAATTCCTCAATTTAAATTGTAGTCATGTAGTCAAGTCCTGTAGATTTTTGTGTGTATATAGTAATGTAGTCCCAGTAAAGGTCTTCAGCTTAATTTTTTAAACATATTAATTGTAGAGTTTAAAAGTTGTACAGGTCTATACAATCTTCTTTTTTCCACAGGTTACGTTTTTGCATTCTTCTGGTTTCTTCATTGCTGTTCGCAATTTCTTAATTGTACCTGACACAGAGCTTGGAGCAAAATCTTCCATAATCCTGCAAAAGTCATTAGACAAAAATCAGTTTAGAGGCTAGGAGGTGAAATGTCAAACTTTCTTTTTCTTCTGAGCCACTTCTAGCCCATTTTCCCTTTGTTATTTTTCAGCGTGTTGGAGTTTAAAAGAAAAAAAGAGGATGTGCCTGTAATGACAGTAATCGATGATGAGTTCAATGAAGATCTCAAACTCACCTCAAAAATGTATCCGCCTTTTTAACTTTCTTCACCAATTTGCCAGCATCGCACACCATTTTTTCAATGCAGTCTTCACCTTCAATTGCTGCTAGAACTAAACTGGTTAAGGTCCTGTAGTCTTCTTTGCTCAATCCCATCACGCTTGATGCTCCTTTAGAATTTGTGAAAGAAGCGTGTGTGTTTTAACATTCAAATTTAATGCTCCGTCCATCGCCATGAGTATGATGAGATGGTAGTAAAAATTAAACAATTAAATAAAACTGAAAGGTCATCGAGAACTTACCATCATTGCTCCTGTAGTACACGTTCTCATCGCTTTTGACGTACGCCCATCCTGGGAAAAGAAGAGCTAATCCCGCAATAACTAACCCGGCGATTGCAAGGACCGCGATAATTCCCAAGGGATCAATTCCATAAGAGTCTGCAGCAGTGTAGGTTTCCTTGGGCGGATGGTAGTCAGATTTGGATTCCTTTCCATCAATAACCATTATTTCTTGTTAGTCATGATTGCCCTTGATGTTTCTTAATCTCATGTATTTATATGTATGTTATATAGATATGTGAACATATTTACCTGAACCGGGTAGTAGTAGTAGTAATACCCTGTGTTTCCATTTGCCCCTGCAGCGCCTGGTTGACCATAACCTCCTTGTTGCTGTTGCTGAGCTGGAGCTCCATATGCAGCTTGTGGGGCACCGTAAGATGCGGAAGGAGCAGCGTATTGACCTCCTGCATTGCCTCCGGAAGAAAATCCACCAGCATACGATGTTTCTGGATAAACTGGAGCGTCTCTACTTTGGGCAACTGGGGCACTTGCAGCGGCCTAATTTAAGTCAGTGATTGGGGTTATGGTTTTTACTAACGAGAGAAGCAAGTAGAAATAAAAACCAAGCTGACCTGTTGTTGCTGTTGGCCTGCTGTGATTTGCTGATTTTGCGGTGCACCCATGGATGCTAGGGCCATGGTGATAGTTAAGAAGGTCAGCCTTTGCCAATGCATTGTTGCTTAGTCTTTGAGAAATAAGTCAAAGATCATCATTAGTGGTCAAGAGCATAAAAGAAGTCTGATACATTCTTTGCATTAAAACGAGTCTGCAAATCTGTAAAGCTCATTAGTGCAGTAACCGGAGCGCCCGATTCTGACATCATTGATGAGTAGATGAGTATCAGGCAAGGACTAAGTAATTTTCCTAATAGCTTAGAATAATACCTGACAATGAATTAGCTTGGGTTTCTCTCTTCTGCTTTCAGAATGTTCTACTCATCTTCATTTGAAATGATCTGATGCGGAAAACATTCATTGCTCTACAAGACATGTAGTTCTTACGACGGCAGTAAAATTTACGGTGCAAATAATTTACCCTCTGCCAAGTCTATCTGTATGCGCCGAGAGTGTGGTAATTATGTATGTTTTGATGTGGAGGCGATTATTATCATCTCTTGGTCTAGTTGGAATTTCATTCTGTGGAACAATGATAAAGTCAGAGGGGCAAAGGTGGATTGTTTTTTTAAAGTTCATTCGGAATCTGAATCTATACGCGCTTCATTGTACAAGGGATATACATATGAATATGATGATGATTATAGAGAACGGTTAAAAATCGTGTAGGGGTTGCCTACGAATTATTCATTGATTTAAGATTGAGTAGACGAAGAAGAAGATCTCTAGATGTGGAAAAATTTTGTTGTTTACAAACTGGTATTTCAGGTGGATCAAGTTGGTCGGTTCTGCAGGGAAATGACTGAGGAATTAGTTGGATCAGGAGAGATGACATACATGAATAGCGTAGAAGGAATTCAAAAGGGATAAGAAGGACAGGTTGTCCTGGCCTGTCTTCCCTGCTTCTTCTTTGTAAGGATGGTATACTAGTGTGGTGTGGCCCGTTAAATAATTCCTACCAAGATGATTGTTGGCAACCTGTCAGACAGGTAATAACAGCTAACGGTACTACGGCCTTCACACTGACCTGCAAGCTGCAACATTGACCGTCCCGGACGGTGAACTCCATGCCTCCTCTTTCACCTACTTTGTTCACCTCCTTCTTCAGTTTAAAAAAACGAAAAGCCTTTCCCCCTTTTTAAATCTTTCAACAACAAGAAGCACCAAATCCAGCTACTTGTCTATCCAAATATTTTAAACGAACACAAATTCTTCTTTAAAAACAAAAAAAAAACGATTCCCTTTAACAAAGCCCTAACAGATATCGTAATAGTATGGTTCTAGGATTTAAGAATGTACAGAAAAACTTCTTCCAGGTGCTTGAACCTTTTAATTGTAATATAACATTTTCTGTTGATGAAATCTTTCATACTACCTGTGTTCATTTACCCTAGTAACCCCTGTTTCTCTAGAAGGGGAAGATTTTTTCCCTTCCGCATGATCTCGCTTCTAAAGAATCTACCTGGACTATTGTTACTACCATTTCCTAGGCATGGTGGCCTAATGGCGTGTGTGATGAAATCTTGCTAAGAATCATATTGTATATCTGTATATGTGAGACTGGACACAGATGCCTGCCACTAAAGTTGAGAAACTACAGAGGAATTGATGAATGCATGGAGAGATCTAACTTTCCCCACCTGTGGGTTCAAACTAAGAAAAACACTATTTCCTTTTCAAGATGTATTCAGCTCAATAAGGGAGACGTGAGCTGCTAGATTTTCAAACGTACAAGCCCCTTCCCATCTCATCGTGAGATTCTTTATTATAAAAAGTTACTGGAACGAGATTTCAGCCTGAACCTGGTTTATGGTACCCGATCGATTCACAGTAAGGTGTAAGGGAACATCAAAAACTGTGCACATGTACAAAGACCGGAGATCACATCAGATAATGAAACGAAGCTCTGTCCTTGAGAAAATACCGTTTCTTCATCATCCCAACAAAGATTTCTTCCCCTCTTTCTAAATTCTGTTGTAATAATGTTATGAATGTATTGGAATGTCTTTGTTCCAAATCTTTTGTTCATTTTGAACAGATAAACCGGAGAGGAATCTTGGATCAGTATTACTCCATGGTTTTCAAGCCACAGGAGAATGCACTGTTGACTGTCAACCCCAAACGGTATTTCAAATCCCTGGCCACTGACAAATGTTTCTTCCTTAAAGAAGTGCCAACTCGTTTTTTTTCACAAGAATTGAAGAATTTCCAGTAAAATATTTGATACCTGATTGACGACGTTTATGATGTCCGATCCGATCGTTTTAGTAATCAAAAAAGTTTAGGACTTTCACACTCAAAGCAATATAAACGTAGGTGTGTAAAAACCTTGTCAAACTCACTGACAGCAACACTTGTACAGATGATGAGAAGTAAACTGATCAGGTTTTGGGGCCTCTGTCAGATTTTATACCTCGCGATTTTTCCGCAATATACTAAGACAGGGTGTAAGAAAACGAATTTGCGGAATTCATTGTGGGGGTGACCAGACTGCTTCATTCTAAGAACCTTTTCAACATTGGCATTCTCACATAATACGGGACCTGCATCAATGTAAATTCATACGTATGAACTGCACCCATTCTACAACACGTTTTCCCCATCTCACCCTTCTTCTACAACTTAAATTCTTTAACTTAAACTATGGCATTGCTACCCTCGAGAGCTGTCTACCAAATACTTTGACTCATTATTAGCAAAGGAGAACACACATTCTTCGATTCCACCTTTTGCCACCACTTTAAATTCATTCATGAAACACCTCCGATTTCCTCAATACTCTAATAGTTTTAGATGTTTATTTGCAGGCTCAAAAAGGTATTATCACTCCATATTACCGTTACGATTAAGTCATGAAGTCTTCTCCAGTCTACTACTTCCCTACCACCAACTGAGCTGTGTGTACATTCGAGTCCTTGAAAGGTAGTCCCTGCTCCAAAAAAAGTGCCTTGAAGGCAGTTGAAGGCAAGGGTTGTTTAGGGAAGAGATGTTGCGAAGGTCAGATCACGGTATTTGTCCGCCCTTGACTTCTATGGAATCTGAACCTGAACTAGAGAACTTGAGGGTCCGCCTTGAAATCCTTGAGAAAGGGTACCTGGACCAATTGAAACATCTTCAAGTCTTTATGAGCTTACACCTGTCCCTTAATCATCCGAACGAAGGTAGAAAAACCCCCAGTTCACGCCTCAAAATCTCAGTTCTGGTTTCCAGCTCCTTGGAAATACTACCCGTTGTTGGTCACAAAATTTCGTAGTTCGAAAAATCCGAATATTTTATTCCGCACCCGGACTTTCCATTTACAGCGATTTACCAGGTAAGGTTTTTTTTTATTGCATTCTAAAACTTGTAAGATCTTGAATTCAAAATTCTGGATCTGGTAGAAAAGTCAGGGCATTTCGTTCTTCTGTAGCTGATCGCCATGATAAATGAAATTAATCGCATTATTTTTATATTTTTTTTTACCTCTCAGTGTAAGTGAATCATAAGCCTTAAACCATAAACATACAATCATTGTATTTTTTTTAAGCCAAATTAGTGTGTGGGGTAAGACGAGCTTGGGTTGAGCTGATGTTTTGAAGAAAGAATAAAGTCGGCAAGGATGAGTAATATAGGTTAGTAAGAGCATGAGGAATACTTAATAGTTTCCGTCTCTCTTTCGAATACCACTGTGCATATGCAAATGACTGATCACTCCCTGCTCTAGCATCAGTCGTAATTGCCCATACATGTTCACACGTAGCCGGAAGTAGTCGCATCAGTAGATTACTCTAGTATTACTAAGGCTTTAGAAAAGTAAGGAGAGCAGTTTGGTAAATTAAATAATACCTGAATTGGAATGCATTCGGAAGGGAGCCAAGCCTCACTGAAAGTCATTGCCACTATGTTTCCCATTCTAATTTTTAGATGAAGTTTAAGGCATAGAACACAAGAATGAATGAAATAAAAGTAGTCTGACTTTGCTCACTAAAGAGCATTGGCTTATGCTAACAAGTCACTCCTATACAATTTTAATCTGCCTTCGTGGGTTAGACATTAGAGTGAAAGTATCGCATACCTCTCTTCATCTCCTCCGATCATTATGGCTAGTTCAATGATGTCAGACAATTTATTTAGACATTGCTCATCCATTTTTATCCCTCTTCATAGGCCAACTAAGAAGATATCAATATGAAATCAGCGTGCCTAATCCTCATCGTAATTGGTATGACTCATGCTGCCATGCAGCAGCGGTCCCCCGTTTATCCATCATCGACCTCATCAGGTGTAAATGCATCCGCTGGACCTGCAACAGCCAAATCCTCCCTTGTGGTTTCACAATCTTTTCCTGCACCCCAACCTGTAGTTAATCAACCTGCAGCTCAAGCTCGGGAAGGACAGGGGACTGCAGAGGCAGGGATGCAACCTGGTACCCCTGGCACTTCCCCCTCTCAGGTATCTGCTCACTGAATTGAAAAATTAACTTTTCCTTTCTATAATCATGCAACCAAAATAGTACTGAAGAGAATGTAAACTTTCAGTCCTGATCATCATCCAAAAATGCAATACATAATCCCCAAATATCGCATAAGACGATGATACCGGAGAACGTCTTGCAACTTTTTTGGTTCAAATTCCAAATCCCTCTAGTAATTAAAAATTGTGAAATTACTTTTTGATTTATTGAGATATTGGATGGATGGTAGATTCTTAAGAACCCTGTTTGACCCATTTGAAGTCATCAACCCACAAACTTTCTATGAATTTTGAAATCCATCATTAAAAGTTAAACATTTTTAACATGGATGTGTATTTGACAGAACTACCTCGTCTACTATTACCCTAACGAGTACAGAAACGTCCCAGCAGGGACAGGGGCACAGCAATATGCGTACCCTAGCAAAGGTGTGGAAGGTTCAAGCTTTTTGAATTGGTCTGGATGGCGAGAGGTTGGATATGGAGGATCTGCGGCGGCTTTGGTCCTGGCCGGAGGTGGACTTTTGTACAATGTCTTTGGGACTCAAGTTAAGGCTAGAGCTCTAAGGGAACTGAAAGACATGAAGGCAGAGGATATAGCTCGAATGGCCAGGAATGTTCTGAAGGGAATCGAGAAGTTCAGGGACATGACCAATTCCCCCCAATAGACAACTTGAGCCTTGAATGTCCGCTAAATATCTTTTCACTGAGTTTGTATTCGTAAGTACATAAATTAAGGATGTATCAACCCTTATAGGAGTTGCGATTCTTTGAGAGTCACAAGACTGATTGTTAATTATTTTAATTCAACTTGTTAGAATCTGTCTGCAATGTTAATATTCCGTTGAAATTCACAGGTTCACGAACTTGTTCAACCCGTTCCTTGCATCTTTCTTTTTTGTCAGCTCATCTTCAGTCCACGTTCATTTTAATTCTTACTCCGTCACATTTGCGTGTATATCAGAGCTAGAATTATCTATGCAGTAAGGAATGTAATTTGATAAAGGTGTTAGAGAGGCCAGTAACATGAATCTGAACATGATCCATATGGATCTATCTTCATGTATTTGTAGAATATGGTTTACCGACTCAACGCATAATCATTGGAAAGACACAATTCTTTTACCATTCTATTGCTGTACTTTTAAATTGTTGTAACGAATATTTATTAAAATAAAAATATTACAAAACTAAAGATTTTGGCTCTCATTTTTATAACGTTTATTGCACTTGAACGAAAAAAACTACTATAATTTGAATTGTTCAATAATTCAAAATTTTTCCTTTTCAATGTAACCGCTGGTACTCGGGTCAATAAAACTAATAATTAAGGAAATGGCTAAAGTTACGAGGAAGTCAGAGCCATTCAAAAACAGAATTACCAATGCGTTTATTTTATTTTATTCAACTTCTGCCTCAACCGTAGTAGATACATCTCACATAATAATAATTACGTATACTTGTTGCTGTTGAAATAAAAATCTCAGATTAGAACAGAAAGTTTTTGACGGAAAAGTTTTCGGACAGAGGGTATTCGGGTCAGACAAATTGATTCTTGATAATATTTTTGTATTACATTAATATGCTTTAGATTATAAATTATTCGAAAATCACATATGCAAAATGATATTCCAAAACCTGAGGCGTTTCAAGTAAACTGCATGATCTCAGTTTCACTTTTGTGCACGAATCGAAAGCCTTGATATCGAATCAAGACAGGTTGTAAGTTTGTAAGCCTTCGCTGGCCTAGTGTAATAAAAATTTGATTCTACATTCATGCAGTTCACTATCATTCAATAAAATCAATTCATAACAAAAAATAAATTATTATCATAAGGTTCAAACAACATTTGTTGCTTCACTTAATGAGCACATTAATTTGATCAACAAAATCTTAAAACTATTAAAACCGAAGACACTTTTGAATTGAACATTCTTGTTCTTGTTTCATCGAAGCCATCAACTTCCTCATATGTCTTCGATACTTACTTGGAGTTAGGGGTTGCAGGTATCTGAAAATCAATTTACTTTTATTTAGATTTTATCGAACCAATTATTCAAGAGAATTTCACCTATTTTTAACGGTCATATGAAAAAAAACTGTTTATACTGGTTAAACGAATGACTAATTCAGGAGAAAAGACTTGCAGTAAAAAGCCTTAGATTTAAATGTTAGTACGAAAATGTTGAATCTATCATAGCAAGACGATCAACGGTGATATCATGTTTCTGAAAGCCGTTTTTTCATCATATACCAAGCTGACTCAGAGAATTTTTACTTTATAAAGAAACGGATCTCATCAGTTCTAGTCTTATTGAAATCAATAGAGTCCTATGGAATCCCCCTACTTAGATTTTTTAAACCTCTCCAATATCTCTGCTCCGAAGCCTTGAACCCTTCGTTCATCCATACACTAGAAACTAAAAGTCTTTGGAAACAAAACCAATCCAGTTGAAATTAAATTTTGAGAAGAAAAACAAACTGCATACATACACTCATGTGGTTAATCCTGTAAGATTTCAAACGGTTTCTTAGAACTCCCTAATCTAATGAGGTCACAACTTATCCCGTACAGAAGGTTAACCCGCATCTTGGTGAATATGTTGCAAGTTTTCAAGTAAATTTCAACTGTACAAACAAGCATGAATCCGGTCAGGCAAAACAAGATCTAGCTACGCCGTCATGGCAGATATTTCCCCTTATTATTGGAATAAGAAGAACTGAAATTCAAAAACATTCTATTGATCCAAGCCATTATACTCTTGTGAACCGGTAACTCCTTTTGAGGCTCGCAATCTAATGGTTTCTTAAACAAGTCGTAAACTCCAAAGTTGAAGGTGATATTTTGCCCTCTAATGAAATATTTTGGCATTAGGCCAGTTAGTAGGTTAACTTAGAAGAACGTGCATGGAATTCCGGTCTAGTCAGCAGTTAATTATTAATCGCGTTACTAAATTCACATCTGAACGATTCTCAGAATGGATTTCATGAAATCAAGGAGTCGACCATTTTTTTTGGTTCTCATTCCTCCGATTTTAAATGAAATCAACTGGTTGTTGTTAACGTAATTATAGCTTGTCATGTACTCATGTAAGAAATGTGGTCAATTGGATAATGGAATTACTTATTTAATAGTTGATCGTCCCTGTATCCCATTTGGTTGCATAGTGAGCCGAATTGACACGCTGCATAGTCCAGGCACTCGGAAGTTTCCAAAGCTCTGCTCACCGATGACGTAAGAGAATCTATGTATGGCTTAGCGTACATGTAAATTCAAAAGAAGTCTGTTAAGCACCAGTACAGGGTTCTACATATATTTTTTCCTTTTCATTTACCTTATACGATTCTCCGAGGGAACGAGTAGTTATGGGACTAAGTTTGGCTTCAAAGGCCCCAAGAATAACATACAAAACAACAAATATCGGCCCAGCTAGACCAATTAATATAAGCGGAATAAGAATGTAGTCAATTGATCCTTTAATTGCAGGGGGAGGTGGAGGGAGTGGATCAAAGGCTGCAGGACCAACAAACCCTGGCCCTGAACCTGGAAACAACCCGAAGGATTCTTGATGTCCATCACGGGTCTCTGGATTTGCATTTTCTGTCTTTGGTATTCCATACTCGGGTTCCGGAGCCTCGTACCCTGTCTTAGGAACACCGTAACTATCATATTGGCCCTCTTCCTCATTAGCATAGGCTCCATCGGGAAAGTCTTCATCATTTCGACGTTGCGCTGGTCCACTGCGTGGGCGTTGATTCACATGAGCTATCTTGTCTTGGTTTTGAGGAACGAAAACTTCTGCAGGCTTGGGGTTGCCTGAATTTTTGTACCCAAGAAACTGAGATGGCTTAAAACCAAAGGATTGAACCGGTTGTGCGTTCTCATTGGGATACACAACAGGCCTTAATTGGGAAAAGCTATTAGATTTATCAGTTGGTACTTGAATGCTTTGACCACTTGCTCTCAAGCCACTTGGATTGGCTTCAGGAATTTTGGAATTCAAGGATGATAGCACATTTTGATGGAGATGATCATCGTTTTTGGGGTAGTGGTAAGACGAACTAGGCTGGACAGAAAATGATGAGTCGTCCCGGTTTTGGCCAACTTGGTCGGTTTGCTTTGCTAAGTACATATTTTTCATCTCTCGTGTGCTGTTGTTATGAGAGCTCTTATCTTGATAACTCAGTGAGTTACAAACTCCCAGGATTAATAGCACCAGAAAGAATTTCATGATTACTTTTCCAGACCGCAATTCACTCGGGAATACGCCCTTATGAAAATACCCTCAAAATCAGCCCAAAACGTAAACACTTATCGAACGAGATTCTCTGGAATACTTCGATGTAACTTTTTCTTCTTCACCAACAAGCTAACGTCTACTGAAGTTGACTGATGGATACTTTAGTGTCCGATGTCTGACTGGCTGTCCAGAAAGACAAAAATATCTCAGCATATATAATACAGAAGTGACATAAAGACCTGACCGGTATTAGACACCGTTTCTCCCCTTGCCTATGCATATATAGAACATAAATTCATTTCTAATAATACAAAAAGGTAATAAAGTTTGAGGACAGAGCAATGCATGGGGTCTCACTTTGAACTAGTGCACCTGTGCTCTTACCAGAGGTTACCTTTTGAGAACCCGTTACTTGTTATGGATTTGCGGAGGGTCCAATTCTTTAAATGCCAAAACTTTTCTCGCTGCTCCTCAACCGCTTAATGACTATTAGCATTAAATATATTTCCATCTAATTTTTACAGATTTAACACAGACAATTTAACACAGTGCCAAAATCAGGGCATTGCTGTTCAACTTTTGTGTGCACCACATATTTTTATTTTTCGGCAATTCTCTCCGTAATTGGTTTTACGCTCCACATTCTTCTCTTTTGATTTGATTCCGTTGGCATCTAAGGTTTTTTTAAACTTACCTTACTCATTAGAATGAAACATTACCTTTAAACTATCTCAGGTTAAAGAAGAAAAGAGAGGGTCACCGAAAGTTTCTTTCGGCTGTACTAATTTTAATTTTTGTTCTTATCGAAAACTTCTTGGCTTGCCAAATATGCTTCACTTTACGAAAAATTATTTTACTCTCTGGGTTTCAAGTGGTTTCATCTTACCAATCTTATTGCATGTTATTAAAATTAACACCTGTTATCGACACTCTCGACCTGAGAGAAACCTTATTAGGTAAAAATTAAGAATTTTTTAATAACACTCTTAAAAATGATGACTTACAACTCAAGTGCCGAACACAATTTCTTGCTTATCCAATGTGGCATGAAATAAAACTCAAGGGGTATGTACATGGGCTGATAGTATAAATCCAATATCATGAGAAGAGGATTTGTCACAAGGCACTGCCACTCTTTAACTAACAAGAGGAGAGTACCAGCAGAAAGGCTTTTTAAGGTTTCCAATATTTACAATGTTTTAATGGTTTGTTAAAACCACGATTAGCGTCTAACGTTGACCCGATTTAAACAGCCTGACTACCTATTTAAGAATTTGGCTTACATTTTATGCAAATACAATGGACAAGTGCTGAACTTGTCGATTTTCACAAAAAATAAACATAACATACGTTAAAGCTAAGGTATACAAATCATAGGCTCAGAGGTCCTTGGGTTTTTTTTTATATGATGGTATTAAATTAAAGGAAACATGAAATTAATGTGTCCAACGCCCGCTACTAAACTTCATTGCAAAAACTAAGCACTTTAGCGATTCTGTGATTGCAGGAATCATCTTACTTTATGGAAAGGCGTGCCAGCAACTGCTCACACTTTTGACAGTTTAGTCACAAATCTCACAAACTATAAAGTTTTCGAATGAGCTTCAATGGCAAGAACTAAATAAGCTACTTAATTGGTGGTCGTCTTTACAGTCTTTACTAGCATATTTCTGTTTGGATGTGATATTAAATCTTGAACGTAAATTTGAATGTTTTTTCATAGTTACTTGGATGTTACATTTGCTAAAATTAACATCAGTATTTAATAATAGAAAGTTGTAGTTACGGCCAACGAATGGATTACACACTAACACAAATAATGCTTTACGGTTTTCTCTAAATGAATGTTTGCAAGAGATGTAGTTTGGGCTTTTAGTTACTATCTAGTTTTGATTTTGCAAAAGCAGAGCTGGTCGGAGTCCTCGTATCTTGATTTAAGATTCGACTCGGATCTGCTTACAATCAATAAACGACGGAGACTGGTAACAATATCATGGAAAGAATTTTCAACCTTCGGCATCGATCAGATAAAACTACACCTAACAAAAGAATATCAAAAGAAGAACGTGTTGTTAAAAAAAGCTCGCATTCTATTGTAGCTGCAACTTCATGTTACAAAACGGCTTATCGATTTTCAATGTATCAGACTGTTATCAGATACAAATACAAATACAAATAAATTGAACGGTTGAGATTTCTGAAGCTGAAAAGAAAATAATGGCACTGCTTGTTGTACGAATAGTCCAAATAGTTTGAACCGTCTATCTTCCTGATATAATATACAATATTTATGACTAGTATTTAAATCAAAATCCTAAAAATTTTATAATTCCATATCGTTGTCTTATTTACAAGTCGTAAGTAGAATTTAAAAGAGATGAGAATGTAGTTGCTGAAGCAGTGTTCTCATATTTAAATTTAAATTTGAATTTGATTAGTCTGTCAAAGGACGTGAGTAGCAGAGACAGACGGCCTAAAAGTATTAAAAAAAATTTTTACTTAGTATATTTTTTCCTTGTTTCTCTAATTAAGAAATGAAATCAGTAGTTAATGATTTTTTTTAATTACTCACCAATTTCAACTTCAACCAAACTCAAAGAGGCTGAATGACATAACTATCTCCTCTGAGAACATTATATTTTATACGAAGTATAAATGACAGAATAGTTTCTATTATAAATTAAACGATGCATTTAAAATACAAGGTTTTCTGCTTAAGGTCTAACATTAACCAAAACTACCTTCCTATTTACGAATATAGACTATGATTCACTTACAATCATTCATTTATGCTTACAGAGAAATTTTTTTGTTCAAGAGTTTGTAGTTGAGTCTGCTTAGGATCAATCAAGAAATTTCGATGCTATAAGATTATGTTTGAAATGACGACATGCAAACATCTTCACTCCAAAAAACACTCAAACAGGAACGGTTGGCTAAGAATTACTACAAATACAAATTTAAATGCCTACGTTTCGTGCAGCCGCATATCGAAAGGAACTCCTCAACTTTATTACAAGATGAAAGAGAGAATTGCATAATTTCTAAAAGCACGCTTGCCAAGCATAATACATCGCCAATTCAGATTTTCGTGTAGTAAATTGCTAATGGATTGGCCAAGACTCTGTCTTTAGGGAAAAAAATCTGGCCGAGAAATTCCATACATAAATCAGATCAAGAGCAGCCAGAAGATTGTTGAATTGTCTCAACTTCAATTTTAGATTAACCTTTCATGCATGGTTAAATCAAATGGATTTTCCATAAATCTTTTAAAAGTGCTGGAGAATAGCAATTCTGTAGCAATTGTCTTGTATCATACACATGCATATTAAGTCACATCGCTTAGGAGACGTTAAGCGAATGGAGGACTGATAGGTTCTAACGTTATACGAATGAACGGATGTGTCATGTCATCTTCTGCAGCTACATCGAATATTCAAACAAGTGAATAAAAAAAAGTAACAAATTCTGTAATCGAATATTATTTTTTTGTCCAGTCAAATTCAATGATGAGCTGTCGTTGATAGTTTAAAAGCCATTACGTTAACTTAACGACTCCTGTCAGTTGCAATTTGTTAAACAAGGAGCTAAAAGTCAGCAAAGCTCACTTTTATATTCTCGTTGTTAATATATCGCATGCTTATCTAGGCTTCTAGCTTTAAGTCCACTCAATAATAAATTCATGCCTTTCGTTTATCTCCAGTGAATTGGGTCATGCAAATCCGAAATTCCCTATCTAATGTTTTCAGAGGCAGTGTGTGCAATCAGAAAATTTTGCAAATCACAAGACAATTAGGAGCTCACACAATTATTAGAGCCAGTGCATGTAATCATGTATTTTGATGAATCATATAATTATTTCATGACCATTCATACAAGTTGACGGGATAGCTTTAGCTACACACGCCTACTAAAACGGGGTAGCAGGTTGGAATTCGAATGTTGCTCGCCACTCAAACGAAGAATAAAATGAAGTTCTGTTGTTTATATTTATTTGGATAGCATTCCAACGAGTTTCGTTTTTAAAAACTACCCGTTAAAAAAATCTAGTCAAATACTGGGTAGAGTGGTCCGGTAGCAATTGTCTCAAAATGCTTATATATGCTTAGCAGAAATTGTAGCTTTAATTTATTTTCAGAGGTTTTTAAAGATGTTTGTGTTGTCCAGCAAAGTTTCCAAGTCTACGTTCAGTACGTTCTACGTATGCTTTTTACGAACTTCATCTTTTGAGGAGTTAAAACCCTTGGCTTACATCCATTTGCTTGTTTGTTTGCTTTACTACCTGCAGACCAACAGACATGCAGGCAAGAGAAAGATCATCCCTATGTTCACTCTATGTTTTAATGTGCGAGTTAAAAGCAGTAGTCCTAGGGGTTTGTAAATGATCAAATGAATCCAATCATGTCCATTCAACTTTATGTACGTAAATAGTATTAGCCTCCCAATGCAATGTTCAAAATGTCCCCAATTCTTACTCCCATAAACTGACGATATAATCAGTAGTTAGACAAACTTGGGGGCAAACAATTGTTGCTACTTTTAACGGGCACACACATGTATGGTTGTTTATGACGGCTCACATTCCACCATACAAATTCAATACCTAATACATTCATGTAATATTAATAATTTGCATATTGTAGCCAATAATGGGTCTGTGTATGTCTGTTCTTCTGACTGACATTTCACTTCTGCCATTTCACTCGATAGAGAATACAAATTTAAGAAATTTCATTTCAGCCCACGCTCCTGCCTTGCCAACTCATTCGAATTCAGTCAATTCCCCTGTATTGTCTATTAGAGATCAGAAAAGTGACTACTAACACACACATCACACATATATTATCAAGACCTTGCAAATCCAGTCAATATGTACGATTAGCTCCTATTTTTTGCCCTTCCAAAGTTTATTCATTCTGTACCAAATCAAGTCTTTTCAGTTTAGATTTGGTTAGTGAGAGTGCACGTTTATAATCCTCAATCTCACTAAGCGGTAAGATATAGGACCAATTGGCATTAAAATTTCCTAAACAAATTTCTAAAAATTCACTCGAAATGTTTACACATATTTTGTTTCCGTCCAGGCGGTAAATTCATCACCACGGGTCACGGCACACTTTAATTTTTTTGGGGGGGGGGGGTTATTCCTAATCCTAATAAAACACATCAGGGAAATGAAAATTTAATTTTTTTGGGACAGATAATTCCACCAAAACGTCTTATACCTTACCGCTTAGTGAGATTAAGGATTATAAACGTGCACTCTCACTAATCAAATCTAAACTGAAAATACTTGATGTTTGGTTTAAATTTTTCAGTCTAAATTTGGTAAGTGCACGTTTATAATCCTAAATCAATACTGAGGGAAACATGCACAATTAAATATATTTTTGAAGTAAAAAGGTACGAGTGCTCTACAGATAATTCCAGTGCCCAAAACTTACTGGGAAAGTGAACATTATTTGAGTTCTGTGTTTTTAAGTTTTCAGTGTGTGGTTTCTCTTTATGTACTACTAATTGAGTCCTTTTTCATCTGCTCAACTGTGCGAATCGGGAATCCGAGAAATTGAAGCCAAGTTGATCTAACTCTGCAATGAGGTATGGAATCTCATGAAATTATCTAATAATCTGATTATTTCGACTAAATAAGGAACGAGTTTACAATAGATTAGAGAAGAGTATATAAAGCAGGAGAGTAGTTTATACACAAATAAACTCCAGGTCTAAATACATAATGAGGAGCTTCCAAACCAAAAAACCTCCGGTTACAGGAATTTTAAATTTTTATCTTTACTTGAACTAGATAAAGATAATTAAGATTCTAGGTTTACTTTACCTCCAGGTTATTTTGCCCCCATTCCCATTTACTGTGAACAAATATGATAATGCATACGGTATCAAATATCGATTCATTAGTTTTAGTCATTAATGTCTACACACCACACCAACATTCCATTAAAAAAAATTAAACCTCAGTATATTGTTATGAATGATGAAATAAATAAAAACTAATGCTCTTGAAACACCAAAATTAGAATGTTCTTGTGTAGCATCGAGGATGCAGGGAAGTATTTTAAAATATTCAAAGATTGATGAGGTCGAGGATGGGATATTCTAACTTGTCATGCAGATTCAAATATTCTAAATTACAACTTGCAAAATCGTCAATCATCAATCCATTCCTTTTTGGTTAGGTAGATTAGTCTCAAAAGGTGTCATTTTCTGTTCAGGCCAGACTAGTAGAGGAACACTACAAAGCATACACGAGAAATCGATACTTGCTTTGTCATTCAGGGCAAATTTTTAAGAAATGATTATCATCAAGCTACAATTGTCTCTGAAAATGTACAGACTGGAGTTTTCAGGTTAGCTGTAGTCACTTGAGATTGAGAAACAACAAAGAGCTTGTACTTAAAAAAAAAAAAAGAGTATGAAATATAATATGAAACGTGAGCCTCATCTAGTTCTACCTGTTAGTAGTTATTTCAGGATTTTATGACTCCTGCGACTGTTTACGACTTTGCAACATTACTCTCTAGCTGAACATCTGTTATTACGATTTACGAGTTAATGGAAATCATATTACGTGTTCATCGTTTGGTATTTAAACACATATCCTAGCTTGAATATCTGAAGATTTTAAGTATTTTTTGACATTTATCGGCATTAAATTACCGGTAGTAATGGATAATGAATTAAAAATTCCACCTGCATGTACTATTGACGGCACAGCCACCTTCCCCCAAATTTCCTGAATTGCAATGTACCTCACCATTTCCAATTCAGGAAATTTAGGGGGAGGGAGGGTGCCGTCAATATTAGCTAGCTAGAAAAGATTAGCAGCAGAAAGCTAAAGTGAACTAAATTTCCGGTTCCATCGCTATGGTATTAGATGCTATGGGATTATAAGAGGATTATTTTCTTGTTGGTATGACGTAGAAAATATGGCTAATTTAATCCAAATTCGATTGGTAATTAATGTCTTTAGAAGCTAGGGCATCCCCATCTTATATTGGATTTCATATTGATACATAGATAGTTTATAAATGTACTTCAAAGCAACATACCTAGGTCTGGAAGCCAGTTGCAGCATAAGTAGATGGACTATGCTTGACTTATGTGTGCAAATATGTTCCTTGAACTCACAAATTAAATGCATGGAGGCATAATGGATTTAAAAAACATTGATTTAATATTTAAAATTAACATGGTCAGACCTTCAATTTGTTCAATAGGTAAATTTTTCATGTATTCGTAATTGAACAAAAAGGAAAAAATAATTTGGGATTCTACAAAAAATTAAACGAAGAAGAATTTTGATATTTTCTCTAAACTTACATGGATATAACACGGACCAATGTTTTCGAGTTTTCTTAATCTTTATAAAAATTCGGGACCAATTGGTTTACGTTCAACATTTAAGCCACAAGATTTCAAGAGTGTGTAGAAAATATCAAAAACTAAAAATGTTAAATTGCACATAAATAAATAGCCTTGAAGTGTGCTATGCAGATATTGTAAACGCTGATGAAACTCGTTTTAATGAGTATTCAACGCTTTTCTATCTTAGCAGTTGAAAGCTAGTTTAAATATTCGACTATTTCAATTGATACTGCGAGGAATATGCAAACATGCACAGTCAATGTTGTGAGGAAATGTTTTATATGAATCTTGTTTAATTAAATGTCTATTTATTTTATTTTATACGTACTTTCAAAGAGCTTTCAAGAAATGGTTTATAATAATATGATGGGATGTGTTGAATTTGATATAATAGAATGGAGCGGAACTAGTAGTTGGGGAGTGAATAGTGTTTTAGAGCAAGTAACGAAGTAACAGGTATAGAACAAATCTTTTGTGCACGATGCCTAAGTTTAAGAACATTTGAGAGTCAGACTATTATGTATGTATTGAGAGGGTTTCATGATCATTACTCATAAGACCTGATAAATCTGCTGCCGAAGCCGTCAGACTTATATTCAGATTCAGAATATTCAGATGCCTATTTACTGATGATTGATACCCTTACAGTTTTGTTTTTGAAACTTTGAGAATCCTCATTCAATGCTCAAGAAACTTTTCAGATGCGTAATTTGTAGTTTCAGGTCTTTTAGGAGCGTTCTAAGATAAATGGAAAATCTTAATAAAACTTGCAAATCAAGATTCTCTTCATGCATCTACAATTCAATTGGACTATAATTTCAAGTATATCATTGTCAAAATATCTTATTCGGTTATTTTTCTATATGTTAAAAGTTCCAAGGGAAATGCTACATGTATTAAATAAATTCAAAATCAAAGTTCCAGAACAGTTGAATCTCTTCAGATGAACCGAGACCGAAAAGTTGCGTTGAGTTTTTGGATTAAAATATAGTCGTTTCATCGTTCACATGGTTAAAAGTAAAATTGTAACTGCACAATGTGTACAATACGGATATTTTTCAATAACTCCGTAGCTGCAAGATTTTCTTTAAAACAAATTATACCAACGAAAAGAGAAACGTAGGAACAATAGTAATCGCGTTGGTAGGGAGAAAGTGTTTTATTGATGAGATCTAAAATATTATGAATTTTTTTAATGGTTCTTTATTGAGGGGTATGGTCACGGTCAAAATAGACAATTCGACTTGGCGGATATATTTTATTCCCTTAAGTAGGCGGTAGTAATTTAATATCAAATGCCGCTGGATTGAAATGGGAATTAAATGCAGAAGAAAGTCTAATCAAGTATAAATAAACATTGAGGTTGGTGACAACTTTCTAAAGTTATATAGATGCTACTGATGCATGATTGTATTCGATTGGATCATGAAGTACTATTGAGAAACTTTGCCTCACAGTATTTTATGTAGTGGAATTGAAGGAACGATGCATGTACATAGTATTGATTTATATTGGCCTTGGGTTTCAAAGATCATCTTCCCTGTATTTATGCATACTATTGACTCCGGGCGCACAGAAAAATCGGTAGAAAGAGGAAGATCCGATATTGTGAATGTAACTTAATAAACGGATTTTTTAAATTGTTTTTTCTTTCAGAAGGCAAGAATTAAACATCTTTGTGTTAGGGATCATACTGGCCAATTTGATCCTTTGTACCAACTCAAAAGAAGGTTTGCAACTTTCTTCCCACTAAAAGAACTTATATATATGTTTTATATTGACGACTAAATGATGCTTTCGAAAAATAAAATGAAGATGCCAAGTATTGGATTAACCTTGGACGCTCCAGTATTGACGAGGCTTTAAACGTAAAAAGGAACGAAGGAGTAGCCAAAAATGCAATTATTTACATTGGGGATGGAATGGGAATGGCAACAATAACAGCAGGGAGGATATTCAAAGGTCAAATTCAGGGTGAATCTGGGGAAGAAGGTTACCTTTCCTTCGAGAAGTTTAATAACGTTGGCCTTCTTAAGGTAAATTTCAGTTATTCGGTTAATTATAGACGAGTTAAGCCTATAAAAATATTTTTGTAGTTGGGACTACATTTAAAATATCATAACTTGGTTTCCATGAAAGATAAGAGCTTTTTTCAACTTGGCTTGCTTTTGAGATGCTTTGTACTAAGGAAGTTGTTTCCGCTCATTTTAGTGAAATAATTTATTGCAGACGTACAATGTGGACCGTCAAGTTCCTGATTCTGCGGGTACAGCAACGGCCTTATTTAGTGGAGTGAAAGGCAACTTCTACACCGTTGGCCTTGATGGAACAGCCCAATTTAATGTTTGCAGAACGGACGTGGAAGCCCTAGCCAGAGTCTCATCTATTATGGATTGGGCCATTGCTGCTGGAAAATCTACAGGCAAGCTTGTATAGGATCACTCTGCAGTGCCTTTCTCTTTTATTTTGCACTTTGTGCAAATTAATTAAATATTCTTTACATGAAATGATGAAAGGCTACAAAAGCAACACAGGTGCTTGGATGGGCTCATCGATTCGGGTTACATTGAATCCTCACAGAAACTAATGAAGTTTAAACCATACCATTAGTATCTAAACAAGCAGACTTTATAGCATTTTCTCAGAAAGATTAAGTGTCATTTTTGGAAACATGATGCTAATCATCAGTTCATCAGCGTCATTGATCGAGCTGGGTGGATAATCTTACCTAGATTGACGAATCCATGCTACTCGTTTAATTATGGATCGGCTATTACTTTGCTCGGCTAATACAGCTACAGCTATTCAGCTTCAAAACTGACTTGATCCATTTAGTTCTGCAAACTCGGGCAGGAAGGGACGGGCTAGTTTGTCTTGAAATCTCAAGCCTATTATAATCTTTTGAATTTTCAAATCTTAGAACTTTTTCATGCGTAGACTAAGAAATAAAGAATTCAAGATCCAAGTGAAAAGGCTGGCTGATCATAGATAGTTGTGCTCTCTGAAATTACTTACGAACCTGTTGAGAAGAGTATATTCTCAACAAACGCAAGGCTGTGCAGACTAGGGAGACGAACGAACCGACGAACGTGATTCGCACACCATTCTTCATGTAGGAACTCTATATATCCTAGTAACACAAACTCAGCCACCATGAGCAACGACTGACGTCAAGAACAACAATACTGTCTATGTCGTAGTTAAGATTAATCAACATTTTAAGTTTATGTCTAGCTTTAGAGATCAGATCTGAATCACACATATTTTTGGAATTGAGTCTCTTTCGAAGGGGTATAGTGTGACATGTATTCAGTCAGTTTTGTAATGGGCTTCTACTCTACGCAATCGATTTACAAATCATTTCCTTATATCTTGTTATCCTAGTGTTAGGCTAGGGTTATGTTGGGTTTGTCAAATAATCATTTCAAGCGAATCTAACATTGTTTCCACCATCGAAATTTTTCTGAAGTATGGTACAACCTCATTCTACGACTTAATTTAATTTCTATTAAAATAAACCTCTGACACTGAGGATAGATGACTGAAGTGTCACACTAATCTTAGAGACCTTCTCAAAAGGGACGACATACAAACGTACAACATAGCCTACTCTGCCTATCGATCTTCATTCTTGCACCCTAGACTTTCTCAATAAATTCATTTGTTTGTGCTAAGGATTTGACGGGGGTTTATGTTCAGAGAGTAGAAAATCAAATAGCAGCAGGTGTGGTGGGGATTCGGAGTTCATGAATCTGATCGACTCTAAAACCAAATAGAATCTAACACATTCTTATTACCCTGAAAATGGAAAATGTTGAGCCGAGAAAATCCTTCGAGGCTTTTTTGTGATAAGGAGCTAAAAATCCCCTTCTACGTGTACTAGTACAAATGAAATGCACGTACGGTCACAGAAACACGCCCGAAAAACTGTGCAATGGAAGAGTATGAACTATTCATGACTCTGTCAAAGACGATGAATGAATGGAAAATCATGAACTGGACTAGCTTATCTTCCATGTCCACATGTCTGAGATGTTTATTTAAACTACTCTCCAATTCTCTTGGTATAGTTTATTCGGTGTGCTATGACTGTCTTAGGGGAGAGATTCAAAAAATCAATAAAAGACACATTGATAGAATAAGACACGTAGTAGTTTATGGGCTTGCGGTTGTTCGGATGTTTAAAGTTTCGACCAACCTCTGGCCTTGTTGAGCAAGTTTGTAAAAGAAGAGTAGTACATATTGTAACTTTTTAATGGGACAGGGATTGTGACCACGACTCGAGTAACACACGCTACACCCGCAGCTGCTTTCGGTCACAGCGCTCATAGGGATTGGGAATGTGATACGAAAATCCCGGAGAGTGAGAAGAATATCGGATGCAAGGACCTTGCTCGACAGCTTGTTGAAGATGAGCCGGGGAGAAATATAAATGTAAATCCCATCGAAATCTCATTTTTCCTACCAGTCCATTCCTTTCTCCTCCTTTCCCAACTATAAAGACATCTGACCATGTCCTCACTCTTTTTAGGTCATCATGGGTGGTGGAGAACAAGTATTTCGGCCCAGAATGAACGAGAGCACTGCTTGCGTCCGTGGGGATGACAAAGACTTGGTATGGGACTGGATGCGATACCAGGGATCTCAAAAGCGTAACCATCGGTTCGTAAATACAAAAGAGAAGCTGTTCGACGAAGGACTCCTAAACTCTACTGACTATCTCCTCGGTTAGTAAAATTTATTCCCCTTCCTTACTTCAAGTAACGAGGGGTCTCCATCCATGTGAATCTGAATGTGTGATTTAATTACTGGTCATTGTCGCTAATGCATTAAATTACACACTTCTTCTCTATCTTTATCCCATCTTCAACACACAATATTGGATGCTATAAAGCCGAGGTTAGAATCACTTGAATTTTTAACACCTACATCCTTTTCGGTTACATTAGCTATGTAATTACCACTGCTTCTGCCATTCTAAATTACAGCCCTTTGTATCGGTAAAGAGGTTCTGCAATTTTAATTCTCTTGTAGATTTTTTTTGGTGGAAGTAGGCGGAGGGTTTAGGCTAAATATATGATGTGATAGACGGTAAGTTGATCAGTTCCTTCCATTGCTGAGGATATCCCTCAATTCTTATCATAGTGATCAACTAAGCGAAATACATTACTACAGTCAAGTACTTTTTACGCTACATAACAAGAATTTAAAACTTTTTAAGTTTTGTCCGTGTTGGCCAAAACAATTTCTGGTAGGAATAATTTACAAATGTCTCCTCATTCTTGGAAATGCAACCGCTTTATTAGGGACTGTAACAATAGGTTTATAACAAGAACGTGTTGATGTTCATTTGAGTAACAGATTAAGAAAAAAGTTAAGAAGTTGGGGCTCACAAAGCTGAATCTTCTTATCAGCACTTTCTCTGGGTGAGAATTTGATAAAAGGATTGTTGCGGTTCTAAGGAGATCTTTTAGTGTTAGTTAGTTGAGCATGAAGACAGCCTTTGGCCTTCATTTTACTTTCTCCTACTAGAAAGCTTAGCCTTTCCATGTCTCGTTCTTTTAAGAGAAATCACAAGATACTCTGAATGAGTGAGGCATGAGCTCCCAATACCAACCGATTAAAGGCTGTTTGTGACACATAAAGATCTAACTTTACCCCCAGGAAACGTCTCTTTGAAGTTTTAAAGGATTTCTACTGGATTAGAACTGTTCTTAAAAAAATTTAGATTACCTAAATATATTAAGGTATTTCTAGTTTGACTTGATTCTATATTTACTTCCGCCCTTGAAAAACGCACCTGTTTACTAATTAAAAAAGCTGATTCATTATACTACCAAATATAGATGTAGAAATGTAGGTATTGATTTCCTGTTCAATGGCATATTTTGTCTCAAATGTTTAGTATGCAAATTTCGATATAGTGTATGCATATTTTGGTCTCTACTGAAAATCACGTCGTCAACAACTTGCTAATGTATGCTTTTCATCAGAGTCTAAAAAGGGTCCAGAGACCAAATTTTCCAGCTACTGAATGAAATCAAAAAACCAGTGAGCAAGTTGTTGCATGGGAAACTTTTGCAAAATGTTTTAACAGAAAGACCAAACAATTTGGGTTGTGTGAAAATTACATCAAGTGGGAATAAGTTGTAACAATTATACTTCAAAAGGGCTAGCCTAGCCTAATTTAAATAATTGAATCATGTTGCAGGGCTTTTTGCTCCCAGCCACATCCCTTATGACAAGGAACGAAATACTGGCTTGGATGGTCAACCGAGTTTAGAAGAGATGACAGGCCAAGCTATCCGAATTCTTAGTAAAAATCCGAAGGGCTATATCCTGATAGTAAGTTTTACTTGAGAATCTCAGAGTGGAAGGCATCAAATAATCGCTCTTTGTTTCAAACGTAACAATTGCTTAAAAATAAATAATTTAAACCAACTCTTGGGGACAAATAGGTTGAAGGTGGAAGAATCGACCACGCTCATCATGATAATTTAGCTAAAATTGCTCTGGAGGAGTTAGTAGCCTTTGATAAAGCAGTTGAAATTGGATTGAATATGACAAAATCGGAGGAAACAGTGATCGTTGTAACGGCAGACCACTCACACGCAATGTCAATGAATGGATACCCAAAGCGAGGGAATCCTATTGAAGGTTTGTGCAAAGATCAACTCATGCATCCAAATCCAAATTCATGATTTCTATCGACAGGGTGCAATGATTAATTTTCTTCATCAAAATCATTGTTTTTGAATCAGGGATCGGAGATATAACACCTCAGGGGTTTGCCTACCAGACCCTGTCGTACATAAATGGACCAGGATATGACTACCACAGAATGAATGGAAATGAATCTGGAACTAATTCGTCTCTACATTCTAAGAATACTTGGAGGGATATGAGTCAACTCGGACCAAATGCAACAGATCGAATGCAAATCCATCATGCCGGGTATTGGATGGATTATGAAACACATGGAGGAGAAGATGTCCCTGTATACGCCACTGGTACTTTTTTTTGCTTATTTCTAGTCAATATTTAAGCACTAAGCACATTTTTCAAAAATCCGATTTGCCTTGTAGAATTGCATTTTTGTCCAAAAGTCAGGGTTTTCAGAGCTTGTTTCTCCTTTATTCGAATTTCAAGAGTTTCTTAATGTATGTCATCATTTATAAATGTCTGATGTTTTCCAGGACCGATGGGCCATTTATTTTACGGAGTTCACGAGCAAACACACGTTCCATGGGCTATTGCTTATTCAACTTGCATTGGGCCATACTTGAAAAATTGTCGACCAAAGTCGGGAGATCCGGAGAAGAAACCGGCTCATCGCCCTGCTGTAGGTTCGTCTAGCCCCGTGTTTATGAAATCATTTCCAGTTGTAACCTTTCTCCTTCCATTCCACTTTATCCTCAAGAATTTCCGTTCTGCTTAGTTTTTTCTCGTTTGTTGCAAGAATAACTCTTGCTGATTTTCCTTTTAGTCATAATTTTGCTTTTAGCATCTGAAAAGATGCGAAAATATTGATAAAATCTTGTGTCCATATTTTTCCCTTAAAAACTCTTCCTAAAAAATTCCCTAAGATATTTTGTGGTTCAGTTATTTACGAGCAAATGCGAGAGATGTAAGGAGCAAAAGCAGTTTTCAATTTCTCTGTTCAGTCCTAACAAAGCCAATGAGTTATGGATTACTTTGTGTTTCAGCATTCATGACTTATTGTTCCTCCCTTTTATCGTTTAACAATACTTTTCATTAGTCGTATTTATTTTTTCTTCTTATAGACTATTAAATGAAATAAAGTGTATGGGAACTGAGACTCGTGGATCCGTCCATGTGGAATACGGAAATACTTTTTAGATTAATATTCATTTCATCAAATTACATATCATACCATTCATGCTATGACAACTACCAGGTTAATCCCATGTGAATATTGCGTAGAAAAACTTTCTTCAAGTTTGTCTCTCTAGGATTGGGCAAAAACAAAATGAAAACTCAGATAGCTTTGTAAATACCATCGTATTTTTTCAGTATCCATTTGTTCAAAACAAAAGATGGGCTTCTGGAGGAATGTGACACTCTCAAATTCCTTACTACATTTCTCGAGGCAATTTTACCATTCCACATAAAATCATTAAATTTATTCTTCTTATTACAGATATTGTTGGATGCAGGAGTTAAATTATAAGTTCAAGTGCATTTGAAATAGCCTTTCACGCTATGCATTCCGCTTGTAATAATAGGGGTCGGCTATTACAATACGAGAAGTCTGATTGTTAAATCTTGGATTAATTTTTGAAATGGGCCGTCTCAAATTACTTGATCGCTCAATCTCGCTTTCGGCTTGTCAGGGTATAACTACTGTGCAAGAAACAATAATTAGTGCTATTAAAGTGCTATGATAATAAAATCCCACTGTAATTTTATGACCGAGTTGGAACTTCTAGTTGTAATGAGCCTATGAATTTAGCTCTTGCTATTCCAAATTCCAGTAGATGTGCATTTATCCTTGAATCCGTGAGATTTCATTCGGGGTTGCCATATATAGCTTGTACGCTTTCAGTTCAATGCAATGGATACACAGTTTCCAAAATCTCATCAGTTAATTGGATTTGATGTTGATTACACATCTTTATCCGTTTGAGTTTTCTTAGGGAAGTCTGAATATCTCTTGCCCAGAACAACCGTGCCAGATTCTGGGAATTAACTCGTTATCTCTTTCATCTTATTAGTCAACTGAATACCAAGGTTCTCTCGTTACTACTGACAAATTATGAGTTGCAATCTATCATCATTACTCTCAATGGATTAAACACTCTTCGAGAATATATGGATACACTGAATGGAGTTTGTTGAACTATTTATTCAAATGATTATAAAATTTCTAAAAATAGTACTTAATACTAGGGCAGCAGCGCTGGCTGATTATTTCGAAGCATGAGGCCTAAGTTGTTTGATCATAGCTCAAAATTGGAACAAGGACAGACTATTCAGTTGCTGAAAGTTTAAACCTGTGTTTATTTAATGAAGGAAATCCATCACATTAAAATATAGATTATAGAGGTACACACAGCTCGTGAATAGTCAAGAACTAGAAGCATTTACCTCTACTCAAACACATGAATGAGTTTGCTCTGGTTTTGAATATGGAATAGATTTGGTATAGTTTCTAGCACCATTTATCCATTATCTAATAGATGAAGGGAATTATTAAAGCCGTCAGGTTACTTAGAGAGCTCATAAAAGATTTTTGTTAATGAAAACTGTGGAAGAAATCCAGGTTTAAATGCTGATTAAATGTTTCTGGAATCCTCTAATTTGGCATATACTTATAAAGAAGCGAATCAAAAGAAGAGCCCCTTAAGAATATTCACTTAGCTAAAACTCTCTAGACTTATTATTGGACCTGAGGGCAGGGTAAGCTAATCTTTGGGTACAAGGCTAAGGATGTTCAAAAGAGATCACGACTTTCACCACGCATGCATGTTCCGAATTTTTCGAGATAGCCTAACAACGTAAACTTACGCCGTACATAAGACATGATGCAATTAGCACCATCAGCTATTAAAACATACATTTCTAGTGACAATCTTTCCCTGCTTGCAAATATTGTGAAAAGGTTTTGGTCTCAAGATTGATTCAGAGGAAGTTTTAAGTAGAAAAAGTAGTTCTTGTTGAGACTGGTGCTCACATCAAAAGAATATGATAAGGTGGAAGTAATTTTTATTTGTAGATGAAGACACACGGATGCAAACAGATGAAATTATAATGATGAGGGCTAACAAGACAGAAGATGGAAATAACTAGCTGCCATGGATAGTACCTGCCTGTAGCGGTGTTCAGATCTCTGCAGATAATTTAAGATCAGAGAGAAGGGAGAGAGAGAAGCCCATAGCATAAATAGGGAATCAGTATGAGAAAGCAGTAGGTGCCCTTCTCCTGCTTTCCTTTTCCTACACGGGAGTCTGTATAATAAAAAAGCCCTTGCGCCGATCGTCCAATTGCAGTCAAAACCTCCTGTGAATAAAGGGAAACCAGTGGTGAGTAGTCCATCACAGGGTTGAAGGTGTACACAGCTCTTGTGACGAAAAGAGTTCCAGCAAGTCTCCCACAATTCTTATAGTCCTTTTCAATACAAATCGTCCCAACGCTCTTAGTCGCAGCCAGGATCTATAGTTCATAGTTCATAGAGAAGTCAGGGCAGAACAACAGGTCGTCTATTTGACGGATACTTTATTTTCGGTTTCCGAATTATCTCTCCCTTATTATACCCTCCCGGCCACTGAATTATTCCTCAGCAGAGTAAACTAACTCATGTATGCCTTGAACTAATTTTCGATCCTCCTTGAAGAAAATTGCAAAAAGTTCCCAATCTCCTCCTCGAGCAGATAGACGATAAATACTTTGAATAAATGCTTATACTTGGGTAGCAACTTCCACCTCCAACTAGAGTGTATACGTAGAATGAAATAGAATAATTTAAATAATTTGAGTTCCAAAAACAGTGCAGTACAAAAACATAAATATTTCATCCCATCATCATCTCCCCGTACAGTGTGCAACCCAAAACGCTGCACAATATTTTATTTATCGTCTTTTCACACCAAAAATGTTTTATCCGACCGCAATTTACAAGTAGTGTGTCCCCAATTTACTGAAAATTTCTATTAGTAACCACACAAGATGACTTATTGTAAGTGCTTTTTTTCACACCTGGATCTGGGTGAAGCATAAATCCTCGAATAATGTATAAAAAAAAATAGTACGGATCTCAAACACGTATACTGTGGGAGGGACCAAGGTAAGCGGATAAGTGGACAAAGAATAGGGAGGAAAAAGGAAACAGGGATATTTCTTGACTCAGCAGGACAAGTTTTTCCCATCTAGAAAAGGAACAGAACAGATAGGGAAGAAATCGGACACATCGGACTGATCTTGAGCAACAACTTCTCCACCACCAGCCAGGGCAAGAAATCTTGGGAAGTGAATCCGTTTATTCATCTACGTACTTGAGTTTAGTGAGTTTGCAAAGTAAGATTGACAAGCTGAGGCAGGGAGCTCTAGATTCTAAATTTTAGATTAAATTGACAGTTCATTGGATTATTCTAGTAGATAGTTCACCCACATCTTCAACTCTTGTGATTTGAAATATTGAATTTTGTGCCCGAGCTCCTACAACAGACTTCATCAATCTCATAGACTCCCTGGGATATCAGGGATACCGTGAACTTGCCGATATTTCTATAGAACGGAAACTTTCCGCTTTGTTACCATTCATGCTGATGAGAAATTCCAGCCATCCCATTTCGTATGTTTTTCTAGAGCTCTTACCTCCAACACAGAACTCTGGGCACTCGAAAAACGAATAAGCATATTCTTACTACCTGACAAACTGACAAGACATATTTCTAACTTGTAACTTCATACGCGGTGGGGCTAAAATCATTGATATGTTACACTAGAGACTGACCTATTATAATCAAAGCTTATTCTCTAGTCTGGGCAGTAAGGTCTGCAGAAATCAAAGTTCTTTCAAACTGAGTTTTAAGAGCTTAAAGACTGAAATCAACTAGATTTTAAATCCGTGATTGCAAATTCGAGAATTATTTGCCGTGTTTTTAATAAAGAACAAATACGTATTCTTAAAAAAAGTTGGTGCTACACATAGAAAAATGTTTGAGTGAGCTGCTGGAGAGAGAAAGTGATTAAGTATTCCTTCGCATATTTGCATCCTACGGATAAATGTACAGGTAAGTGTTTCTGCGTACAGGATATTAAATATAAACTTCACCATCAAAACCCGACCTGAATATTACTTTGCTTTCTTCCTTACTGCTTAATCCGAGTCAATTCATTGATATTTTATGTCCTTATTTTCTACTTGAAATTTACCTTTGTCTCAACGAATGTTGCATAAAGTTACTGCCACTGCCAGGCGGTTCTAGCGTCATAAAAGTCTGATCAGAGTTTATTATTTGAGAAGTTCAACGCGGAGTGAAAAAAATCTAGCTAGAATTAATGAAAGACGTTGAGATAGAATTCTGAATAAGCTTTAGACTAGTCACTAGTCCTTTGTAGACCTTTAACCTTTATTTTTCCAAAATAATGTTTACGAGAATAAAAAGTATCAGCTTAAGTTTGAAATGGAAGCAAGTATGGAAGTCACGAATTACAATCACCATAAATCTTTTTATATAAATGTACGATGTTGATAGAGGTTACGTTTCAAGCCCTAAATTGTGACAGGATTGTAACTTGTGGTAATGTGTGTAAAGGTACGAAGACTCGGTCACACCAAATTCAGAGCGCAGTGAGTCCAAAAGCCATTGAATTGTGATGTGCTCTTAAAATCCAGTAGTCTTGTCTCCAATATACTATCACCATAAGCCAATGTAATGCCGCTAAAAGATTATTGACTTCCCAAGCCAGCAACGCTAGTGTCAATTGACCAAACACGGTGAATAGAATTTATTTTGATGGGTGCTTATAAATAACATTTAGCTCTTAGCTCCAAGGCTGTATGTGAGCGAGTCCTTTGACATGGAAACGGTCAAAAGCATCGTCGCCGAAGTGTTTCCCGTGGAAGCAGTAACTATAAGGTTTAGAGTCATGGTGCTTCCTATGGTAAATATTATCATACCATTTATACTTTAATGCTAAGAAACTTGATTGTGGTCAATTCATTAACACTGAAATAAATTTTTTTATTATTGTCTGTGCCGGCTACTAAATATTTAGATAATATATTCAATCTTTTATGCAAGTTTAGATGTGTAAGCCTAGGCGATGATATATTAAGCTTATTCCAGATCTTCATAGAATGGAGATTTCAGGAACTGGCAAAGTCATTTCATTAGGCCTCTCGGATTGTAATTAATTGTCCTGTCACAATTTAGGCAACAGATTGGCCGGTTCTTATGAATAATATGGTCAGAAACATGAAACCCTTATAGTACAGACATGCATACATTCAACTATCAAAGTTACTCAATTATTGCCAAAATATGTCCTGTAACTCCAAATACAGTTCATATTTATTGTTTTCCTCTTAATCTCAAACTACGAAACATTAAGTATTCGTATTTTTGAATCGCCTCTTTAAATTCCCAGTTTTTAAACTAGCTTCACCCTAATAAAGCGATTTGCAATGTTTTCAGTCGCTCCGGTTTTAGCAACGACGTCGTAGTAAAGATCATAAAACTCTCATTTCTCAGCCCGGTTGAAAAGTTGAAAAAAAGAAGAATAAAGAGCATCCTGTCTCATGAAAATTTCTTTAAAAACCAAAGTACGTAAGAAAGTGGATATATACCATAAGATTGAATCTTTTAACTAGGTATAACGTTCATTCCCCTCTCCACAATTGTTCTTAGTCTGAAATTTGTTCACATCCTCCATCCATATATGAGAGTCATGAATAATAAAATTGAAGATAAGACTATCATTGGACGGATACTCCTCAGGGAAAGCTTGTTCTTTCTCGGAACACTGTTATAGTCTTGTGTAGAGGAAAATCAATGATCGATACATTCGTATCTTAAAGTTCACTTATATTTGAGCTCTAGGGCTAAGACGAACCCACAATGAAGTTCTTAAGAATACAGGAAGTCTTTCATTATTATTTTTTTTCTGGCTTGTTTACAAATTTCCAGCATGTCTGCGGAAAGAAAAATTCTTTCGAGTTTGAATCTCGTAGGCGGTTGCGTACCTACGGAGCTAACGGTAGCTGTGAGGATAAAGTGGCCTTTTAAAATTAACGTTGATGTGCACACAAGCCATAAGTCTAAATCAGATATGAGAACAAGGACGAAACATATTTGGAGAGATTAAATAGGGTGGTGTAACCTGAGGGTAGAAATCATATCGTACACACTGAATATACGAAAACCGGATGGAGTGAAAACCAGAAAGGCGGAATCTATTTACAACCATCCCTCGTTCTCTTATTTTTTTTTCATTTAATGGCTGCTAACCATGCACAGCTTACCAATCCTTCTTCTACCCGACAACCTGTTGTCCTTTCTCCGTCTCCATGCCTAGAACCAAGGATGAGATACACACTCCAAGAAATACTGTCATTATCTGTTGATAGTCAAGTGACCCAATAAAGTTTTTTATTATCTCTCTCCTCTCTCTCTCGCTCCCAGAAATTCTTTATAACCCATCCTTGACGCATAGTAAAGCCGTCTTTTAACAAAGCAGAATATAAGCCATCTTTTCGTGCTCATCGTGTTTTCCACCGAGGGGGAACGAGCCCCTGTTCGTTCTACCTTTTATTACATTTGTTCAGATTTTACTTTGTGCTCTGGACGGGTGACAAAAACTCGGTCCTCTATCCTATTTATGCACCTTCTTCAAGACTAAAATTTACCTCGGCTCTGACATTTCCTTATCATCCTGTAAGTACAATAGGGAATTGTGAGAAAAACTTTCAGTTTAGTAGGGGTGATAGTATACATTCGAAAAATTCGTGTTTTTTTTCGCCAGAATCAAAAATTTACGGGAAAAGATTTTTAAAGTACTACAGTTACAGCGGAGATTTTGAAGTAGGTAAAATGTAAACCCTAGTTCTTGCTGGTTAGAGTTTAATGGATTTTTCTTGTTTGAGATTATATTACATGCTTCTTTGATGTATCTATGAAGATGGATTAGTTTACAAAGTCTTTTCCTCTTAGCAATAGTAATCCATTGTAAAGAGTAACATATCCTTTTTTCCTTTTTTGTTCAGCGCGGCGGTAGAGTTACAGCGCGTCCGCCATGATATAGAAGACTCATCCAAGAATTCTAGTTCCAGAAAATATCAGCCTCAAAGGCATAAGTTATAAGTAGGAGTTTCTAGGAATATCTGTATTATTATTATTAGTATTATTAAAAAACTACAGAGAAACTTTCAAATTCAAGAAATTCAAGTGGTTGATTTCAAAATGAATTGTTTGACTAGTTTAGATGAATTTGATTATGCTTTGTGTCACAATAACATTTTAAAAGGTGTATTTCCATCTTAACTTTCAAACTTCAATTAATTTTGAGAATGCCGAATAGAAACGGTAACATATGGCTTTTTAAAGTCTGAATATGAACGCAAAAAAGTTATTATTAGCCGTGGACGGTTGAAACAATATTCATGGCCTAGCAAATTTTAGGATGATTTATAAATATTCGAGTTTGAAATATTGGAGTCAGTTTTTAACGTTAAATAATTTTATTTTGAGTAACAAGATAGCTGAAGGCTTTAAGTATGAAATCAATCTGTAAATTGGAACATTTCAAATAATTATGATGCTTGAATGTAAAATGCATCGAAAACGCGTGTTAACGTATTATTAACCTGTTGATTTTACGCTGAGTGGTAAAATTTCCTTATTTTTCATTTTCAACATGAAACATTATAGGAAAAAAATTATAGCTCAACGTTAACTGATTTTTAGGAAATTATCTTAATTTTAACTGAAGAAGATGGTAGTAGTGTATTCTGATAAAAGTTTTGTTAATTTAACCAATTTTTTTGTCCGTAATTTAATGCTTGGTGCGACTGACGTAGCTTTTCGTCAAAGGTTGGGAGTTTTACAGGGTCTTGACTTTAAAAAAGAATAAGAAAAACTGCAAAACATTCAGGTTACTAAACAACACTAATTGGTCCAATTAGATGCCAAAGAGTGCTGCACTACTATTTATATCCTGTGTAAGCGTATTTAAAGAAAGGGGCAAAAGTTATGGTTACATTTATCGCGAAAACTTCTTTTGTGTCAAGCTACAAAGATATCACTTCAATTACTGATAATATTGCCAAAATCAAGACAAAAGAAAGCTAATTCACTTGTATGGTCGGAAAAAATCGTGTTTTCTAGCCGTTCTTGGAGTTCATAGTTTAATCTTCCCTCACAAATGAGCATAACTTTGATAAAGAATTCTTCAAGTTCAGATTGCAAATAATACCACTCAAGGATAGTGTGCTAACGAAACTAGATTCTTACAAATAAGAGCTAAAGGAAAAGACAGCCTGGCTATGAATACTTAATAATGGCATAAATTACCTTTGAGCTTTTTCAAAAGCTTCAAAAGGATTATGCGTTCTCATGGAAAGGGAGGATTTTGCATGAAAGAAACCCAAGTCCATTACTTTTTTTTTTTATTTTTACTTTTCTCATGGCTACTTTACAAGTACCTACTCGTTCTCAGCTACAAGAGTCCAACCAAGATATTCAAATTTTGAATTTTAAGGGAACTTGGATTCATCATAACCAATCCAAGTTTTGGATCAATAAAATTCAAAGCTAAAAATATCATGGCTGTGTTCAATTGAGAACCACGGGAGAATAAACTTCGTTTGTAGAAGTTTTGAAACATTTAAAACAATTACAAGAGGGAAAACTAAAACTGACGATGCTTTCAATAGAAAGAATAAACACCCTAAACATATCCAAATGTCATTTCTCATTAATTATCGAGAAAAAAATTGGATAGAAACATATGTAACCGTGCAGTAGAAACAAATTAATTATATTTCCAAGTCAACATATCGACAGACAAAACAGAAAAAGATACAACTATATTTGAAAATATATTTGACAATATTTCATCTCGATGCTTTAAAATAAATCCACCAAATGTACTGATTGCCTAAGGTAGAGCAACGTTTAAATTTGTTTTTTACTTATCTTTTACTCTCAGTCCTCATGAACAAAAGAAAAGTTCTGCAAGGGAGAGCTCGAGAGATGTCTTCAAGAGCTGGCTATTTAAATGAATTTCCTTGGTTGAAATGGGTTTATAAATGAATGATGTAGGTGTATCGACCCAGCTGACCTAGGATCTCCACTTGTCATGAGCTACGGAAGTTAATGACATGATGCTAAAGCAGTCTGGTCGTGAAATGAGTTTCACATTGTCCTAAATTCAATATTTGATTGCATTTCCACCTCCTTTCCTGAATATGACAGTTCTGTTTCAAATCCACCGAATTCCTTTCAGAATTTGTGCCCATCTGTATTATTTGTGGTACAGTGTAATCTAGTTTTATGATATGAATGAAGCACATTTACATTATGGATTCAATTGGCCAAGATGATGTGTTTTTCAGTAATGCTATTTTATTTTGCTCAAGCTTTTTTTTGGAAAGTTGCATTTGCCGAGAACCGTTATATGCTGAACCCTAAAACAGTGTCTGTAAAACTGTACGGCAGTTGGTACAGTCAAGACAAAATCTCACTGATGTGAGAGATTTACTAAAATTCTATTCCCGTCCGAGGACTTCTCTTGATTTAGTTTTAATTCTATATTTGAAGGACGTAGGAGGAGACTTAATTACTTTACTAATTGCTCTCTGACAGTACAATCTGTCCTGAGAGGTGTGTGTCAGGACTGAGTTCTCATGCATTTATTAGTTTTAGAAATATTAAGAACTGAAATGTAGTATTACCTAACATCTGAAAACTAGAAAAGTTTACCTTACAACTCGTCGATTAATTCATTGCAGTGTTAATTCATTGCGATCAAAACTCATCGTAACGAAATTCATTGCAATCCAAATTCTTCGCCAAAAAATTCGTCGAATGAGAAATGATTATAATCACTTGCTGAAGCACACACTGAATATGATTGATTTCCCTTAGAAAGATTTTAAGATTGGTTGCTTCTCCAATTAATTGAATAAAGAATGAACTAAACGTTTAACTTTTATCAAGAAATTTCATTGTGCATATCTCTAAGACGCAGAATATATTTAAATGCGATATTTTAAATACAGAAGCAAGCAACCTTAAAATGTGAGGGAAAACATTCCTATTCAGTTTCTGTTGCGACGAATTTATATTGCGACGTTTTTTTGCGACAAATTTTGGTTGCGATGAATTTTACTTTTCAGCTGCATACTTCCAGATACAATTTGTCACACGGTCAAGTGGTTATGCGTCCTATTTTTTTGTTGATGTTATTCAATGACCACTCCTTTAGAAAAACAACTTTGTTGTTAACAAATGGCAGAATATATGTCAATCATGAAAAGTGAATTTATTATCCAATCCTGTCATCCATGCAGTGACATTGTTTTGCCTTTTTTTTTACTATGGAAAAATCTATTTAGGATTTAGTTATTTATGGCATATGGCATGGCATATTCCGGTTTCTGTCTGTACTCACGTTCATTCAACGAAAAGTAATAGACTTATAAGTACCGTATGAAATTGCTGGACGAATACTATTCTCGGACCAGCTTAGAAAGTCTTACTGCTCATCTCGATGGTCGCAAAGTTGATATGTCTCGAATTTATCGATCTTTAAATTTACCCAGTCGGATCATCGAAATCAATAATAAGTACTCAATTTAACAAAATGGAATCATTAGGGTTTTTATGTATTTGTAATCTATAGGGGTCCCTTTAGCGTGGAATTAGCTGGAAAACCTTCCATCCCGCAGCCCCGACGGGGTGTGGTAAAAAAATTGGGGCTTTGACACGAGAAGGAAATTCTGGCGAAGCCAACGTCAGAATTTGTCATAAACGGACGAAAAATGTAACAACAGAGCTCGCTAAAAACTAAGGTCCGCAAACACTGAAGTTTAGGTTAATTTTTAAAGATGCCCTCTTAAAAGGTGTGTTAAATTGTGAGCCAAAAAAGGGTCTGGCTATCAAAAGAGGGTGTGGTGCATCCACCATTTCCCGCCCTACGGCCGAATTTTTACGCCACCGGCGAATCCCACCCCCCCCAGGGAGGGTTTCCAAAATCCTTCAGGGATCCTGAACCAATCCGGGTTTGGGTCAAATAAAAATAATGGAAGGTTTTCCAAGCTGGAATACGAAACTAGCCATTTCTGACTACTTTTGTCCAAGAAACTACGTCGCATGTTAACCCGTGCACCAAATTGAGGACTTAGGATCAATTTACATTAAGCTCACTATGTTCATCCCCCTGGGTATCCCATTTGATCAAAACTTTACATCTCTAATATATTTATTGTAATCATCCCTTCACTTTCTTAACATTCAAATCTGTCTGCAGGTGTGAGTAAGTGAGACCTATACTGTCATGTCATGTCTAGAATGTTAATTTTGAGTTTATGGACAACTTTTTAAATTATTCATCCGATCATGATAAATATTTTTAGTTGATAGATATTGATGAGGTGCGTGTAAACTATAAAAAATATTTGCCAGTTAATCACAATTAATTAAATAGTAATTACCTATAATAATGCAGGTCAAGATAGAGGCTCCTCCGGCAAGGGAATCTTTTTTTAGAAACTGAAACAAATTTTTTAATTTTCAATTAAAGCTGCTAAGTGCATGCATCCAAGGCCCTGGACAGACATAGATTCAATTTCCCTTGACTCCAGAAGTTGATGGAGTTTTTTCAAATGAAAGCTTATCTGGGCTTACCAATGGCTGTAGTTTGAATCGATAATTAGTCTATAAATCTCAAAATCAGAAACTCAGAAATTTTTTCAATTAAATGCATTAAAGCTTATCTGGGGTATCATTCGATGCCACTAGACTGTTAACAACTGTAATGGTGAACACCTTATTGATAAATGTGGTTATTAGAATCTGGAAATTACTTAAAGTTATTGGTATAGATTATTGAACAAAAAACGCATGTCTACGACATTCAATGCAATGATTCATGAAATTTTTCGATTGTGAATTTAATTGCTAATTTAATTACAACTTCAACTGTATTAAAACTAAATCACGCAGTCTAGTAATTTAAGCTTATTTAGCCATTTCTATAAGCCCTTCCAATGCATATCAATTTGACATGATGAAAAGTAGGTCACCTAGATATGTCATGAATTATAACTTGTTGGTGCTCATTATGTCCTAACGTTGTTAGCTCCAGAGGAAACTTATCGTGATTTACTGTTGAGACAGATAGACAGGCACAAGTAACTATTCAATCAAAACCGATCGGTCTGAAGGCCTTAAATTTATTTAATTTTTCCTATTCATATAAACTCCAGAATCGTTTTCTACTTTTGAGCTACATCACATAGTTTTAACAAAAGCATTACTGGCTCCAGTGAATCCATTGAATGAATTTATTTTATGTTCCATGCAAAATATTAGCAAGATAAGACTAATTAAGAAAGCAAATAGTGTATGGTCATAACCAGATCAACAACCCTTCACTCATCATAAAAATAATTCCATCCGGGTCGTAAGAGCAATGACTAGAAATGCTATTGACTTATCTCAGCCCGAACTGGAACTACAGTATAAATACTAACAAATATAAAACTCGTTATTTATTTTTGTGAGTCAAATCCTTATTTTATGGTTCATACCACATCTGAGCTCGGATATTACGTTATTGGATTTTCTTTATCTGCTTGAAACACTCCTGGATACTAAATGAGAACTTTGTCGTTGGAGAAAATAAAATGGATCGCCTTTTTTGTATTCCAAAGTTGTTTAGGCGTTACGTAAAGTAAGGTTATTCATTTGTGGCCACGCTCACGCATGTAAAATTATTTGAGTTGGATCTGTCGGTTTATTCCTTATGAAAAGGATGCAACATCGGAAACCTTAAATCGGAAGAGCTGAGAGCTACTGACATTTTGGTGAAAGGAAGCTCCATCATTTTCACAAAATCGCTCCTGACAAGAGTTTCCCATGTAACAAAAGGAAATTTTCCCAAGGGCTTCAAACCAAATTTGTTTGATATGAGAAAATTTTGTGACAGCCCACAGGCCTATTCACAGATGTTTCGGCAACTGATCTTTTCCACAAGTTGCAACCCTTGAGAACCCTTTACTTACGATGGACATTTGATATCACTCAAAATGTTGATTTTTTTAATGGCACATAAAAATAAATTTTTATATTATTATACCGAAGTCTTGTTGAGAAATCCAGAGGTGAATTGACGAAAATACCAAGTGGCAGCGTTTTCGCGATTTTTTCTCTGGATTTCTCAACGCAATTCCTTTAATTGGCAAAAGGTATTCCCATTTTGTATGTGTTTAAATTTGTCCCCCTTTTAAAGATTATTTTCACCCCAATGTGAGTGACATCGTGAGTGCATGTGCATTGTTAGTCAAGCTTACATAAAGAAAGCTGCTTCCCCCATATACTCGTATCCCCTATCCTCATAATATTGGAATTATGTAATAATCTATGCGAAGTGTTGCTAAATATTCTCGTTAACAATTACAGGGCCCAATGGATCGAAAAAATTTCATTCTCATAGGAACACTAATTCTTCTTGGAGTTATGTCTTCGATGAGTCTAGCGTATATCATTTTCTATTGCTGTCGTAAGAGAAACAAAACGACTGGGGAAGATGAGGAGAGCTTACAAGGAATCTTGGCGGACGGGAACAGCAGCAACAAGGACACCACTTCCATCAAGAGTCACAACGGAATTCTAAGTCACATTAAGGCACCACTCCTAAAAACAATGTCTCTAGGGTAAGTGAATCGATTTTTTATCGCTACCCATGGAATAAAATTTAGAATGTTGAGACTTGTGAGCACCAGCAATGTTAAAAGCTTGCTTACTATTGCTTAGAACGTATTGAAGCGGTTCTCAGATCTTACTTTATAGAAAGCCCTGCTTCTCCGAATGATTAGTACTACTAGATTTCAAGGCCGAAAACCATAGTTTACATTTTATATTTTTATTTTTTACATTATATTTTAATTTATAAAGTAATGTGGATTCAACTTGCATCAATACTCTATATTGTATTATACATACAGGGTGTCTCACGAATAACTAGACACGTTTAAACGATCATATCTTACGATTTCATGGCCAGATTTAACTGAAGAATAGCTCAATTATATCGAAACTTGTAGTGCATTAACTTACCTATCAAGCTTATTTTCATATTCTTCATGGTTTCTCTTTTCCTTTGGATTTTTTTGCTAGGAAAATTAAACTTAATCTCTGCAGAAACAATTTAAAATATTCAAAAAATACTTCAATTTATGAAAATTTATGTATAGGGAAAGCGTAACTATGGTTTACGGTCTTGCTGGATTTGATTTATTTACTATTAATGTAGGATTCAAGATACAAATGTTCTAGTTCCCCATGCTTGACATGAACAGTAAGTGGATAAAGAGTACAAGCTCTGGATTGGACAGTATCTTTAAAACACTAGACGTTTACATTGTCACTTCTATATTTTCCCCATCGTATTAATCGAGTGTGTATGACATTTTTATTGTTTTGAAATAGTTCATATTCTACTACATCTGCCTTTTAATGTAATTAAGAGGAAATTTTACAACATATGCATGCAGAGTGATGAATCGAATTCGTTTACCGTACGTGGAAGAGGGGGACATGCTAATTGCTTTTTGTCTATTTTCTTCTACTGCCAACTGACAATATGCTGAACTATATTTTGATTACTCTGCTAATATGCTGGAAGCTGGATTTAGCGTTACTCGACTCGGGTAAAGCGAATATTAATCTTTAAAACCTCATTTCCTCACTGGACTTAGAGTAACAGCTAAATCAAATTCATGATTCGAGTATAACACAGCGTATCATAAACGAAGAAAATTCGAAAGCCGAAAACTAAAAATTTCTAAACTTTTAAAGGCGAAGACATTTTATTGAAAGATTACTCTTAAAATTAATGAATTGAATTTAAAAACCAAATTTCGCAATTTGGGTCCCAACTTCATCAGAATTTAGAATACTAACATAAAAATACCGATGTGACAAAAGGATAGTGTCACCATTCAGCGGAGAAATGATTGAGTTTGGTTTACAGCTTATGGTGCATCCTTCACGATACGGCATCTCAATTCCCCTCAATAGATTCAGGCTGTAATCTCATTCTGTCGAACGTATTGTAATCGTGAGATCTTCTGCTCGATTACTTTGATCTCTAAAAAATAGAGTAGTCCATAACTTTCTTCAGGCTCAGATTAGTCAAGCTTGTAATAGATTTGTGCTGCTTTTATATAGATATTTCCATTTCCTAGAACCAAAGCATTTGTTAACTGTCCAAGTATAACAGACAGCCTTGACAGCCTCTAACATGGTAATGTTTCCAAAATTGAATTATTCTCATGAGATTTGCATTTGAAACTCTGACACTAAAATATATCTGTAATTGTAATTTGTAATAGAAGTTGGGTTACCGTTGCGCGCACAGAATATTTTCAATTGTAACTTTCCATGGGTGTTTTAACTATGATCGCGACTGGCTAGTCGTTATTTCAAAAGTAATGTTTGAGAACGTGTTCGGCCTATGGGTCTGATGGATTATTGCTTTATATTTGTTGACATTGCTTAGCTGTTAAAAGATATGACACTGCATTTCAAAAACATCCCCGTCCTTCGAATTGGGCCATTAACTGTGTACAAAGCACAAACTATGATGGTTGCAGAAGAATAAGATGCTTGTAAACCTAGTTATTACCCTTGTCCAATTTCTTTAGAAATTTATTTATGACAGAGCTGTGATTACACTCGTATGCTTTCTACTTTGTTGGTTGAATAGGAAAGTATAAGTAACCAAATCAGCGAAAACTATATCATGATTTTCCAATAGAAAAAATCCAGGGTTTTTATTTTATTGAAATGATATGTTATCGGACTTTTGCTCATTTCACTTAGCTATACAAAGATACAAAGTTCAGTGGTTAGATTGATTATAGATGGGTTTCGTGTTAAAAATGGATTTGAACGACTACTATTCTAAAACTCATTTTTACTGAATTCTAGTGGCCGTATTGAAAAATATGTTCATAAGCTAAGGTAAATAAACCGCAGAGAAACAATTTTAAGATGAAACATAAAGATGAACTATTTTTAATTAAAATTAGATTTTAACACTTTCTTGTGTGTTAAAGTTGACCTTCTTGTGTAAAGTAATTCTAAAACAACAAATCCCATCCTAACTAGGTAAAGTAACGGTGGCTAGGTTAAGTAGATAATTCATTTACTGCGATGTTATTCGGAATTCCATTATTTTTTATTTCAGCTACTAAGCCTATAAATCGGGACTTGAAAGCCCGTGTTATATGTCTTAGTGATACCACTCATCCTGTAGCTTGAACAAGGAGAATATGTCTCATGGGAAACGATTTCAGCCTCAGCGTTACATGAGACTTGAAGTAAGGCGTGCGCCCTAATTTACTCGAATATGATAAAACTAATTTACATTCTTCTATTCTTCTTCAACTGCCTCACCCTCCCACAGACATAAAGCTCTAGTGCTCATTTCACTTCAACCCTCTGGAGAGCTTACTGCAACAGGCTTTGTAATATTTCATCGAGCTGTAAGTAATACCTAGGATCAACTTATAAGGACATTGTCCTCTGCAGACGCCCCTTCCTCAGATACATTTCGAATCCAGCTTTCTCCTGATAAATAAAACCGCTTCCAACTAATCAAACACTTAATTTAGAAAAATAAATAAAAAAAGTCAACAGGAAGGATTATAACGCTTAAGAACGTCTATGGCTTCATGTATTACCCATTGCCCACGGAGAAAGGCAAACAAGCATTTAACTTACGATTGCACACTACATCAAGTATTTGCATTACATCCATCTCCTAATTTCCAAGGTAAACCAAGGCTTATTGATCTATAGCACAAGCCTTTCTAAAATCAGTAGACTATTCCATGAGTAATCCCACTTAAGGATGTCTTACTGACTTACAGTTAAACCAATTAGCAAGATCAATGTTACACTCTAGAGCTCTATTTTTTAAACAAACGCACACCCACCTGCTGTGATCATTGCTAAAAAAGAGAGTGCTCTCGTATTTTCTCAAACGCAGAGAACCTTGCCAATCCTGTGTTCCCGAGGAATTAAAACGATATTGATCCTACATCTTAAGTTGCCCTTCAACGATTGACCTTCGGAAGCAAGATGAATAAAGTAAAGCCAAACACTCACTAGTCCTCCATACAGATGGAGTAGCAATTAGGAGAAAGTAAATTTAAACTTTAAAAGAGTTGGAGATGCAGATGGAATCTTAAGAGAGAAAGTTGAGCCAACTACGCCCTCTTTGTAGATTGGGAGAAAGTCGGGATATTTACGCTCGGTGAAGTTCCTCCTTTCTGTTCCTATTGAGCGCAGCTTTCTCTGGAAGCTGACAGACTGCTGGATGAGCTGAGAGATTATTCTCATCCTTTTTTCCCAGGGACTGAGAGCTCCATTTTTTTTCAACTTTAGTCCCTTGTCAGATTACATTGATTTTCGCACAGAGTATAGTGGCCTTTCCCCCGCTTTCCTACAAGTTGACTTAAGGTCTATTCTCTATCAAATGAGGTGCAAACATTCGGTTGTGAGTATGCAAGACTCAACGCTTTCTCCAATTTCTTTTATTGCAACTCTTCCCCCTCTTTCCTGCTCAGCCAGGCTGCGGAGTTGTAGTTTTTATGCAGGAGATGGATCAGGACTGGGAAACTCGGTGGGTTCTATATGCAGAGAGGCCTTAGGGTTTGACTACGGGAGGTAGGTGACCTTGTTTCCGTGCAGGTTAGGTTACTTATTCCTGAATTTACTGGTAAAATTCGGTCCAGTTGATTTCAGTTAACCAGACAGTGCCTCGAAAGATTTTTGCATCTCGTTGAGGATTTTAATAGTAAATTAAAAGTTCGCCAATGAGAATAGAAATATTCTGGCATGAATAGAATTACTTTGGAGCTTTCATTAGCTTTCAGTAGTAAAATTTGAAATAATTTTATGTAAAAGTCGATAGTTATTGGTACGAGGTTATGAGAATTCATCTTAGACACTTTATCGAATTTAATAGGATAACTGATTTGAATGTATGATATTAGTATGCAAAACGTAGCAAGTTAGAATGTGATGAGTTACGCACACGCAAGTGAAGATATTTCTTTTTATGTATAGACTCCCGCAAGTATAAGTTTTATAATATATTTGCAAGGAATGAGATTTGAGTAAAAAAGCTGAGGGGAAAATGATTAGTTATTTTGATTTATAACTGATTTGAAAAATATCTTCAAGACTTCATATAGTAGTTTATTTGGTAGCTAAGGAACAGTTGAGTACAATTGGAAATCTATGTAAGAAACCTGTCCGTTGGGTTTAAAAAATTTGAAAAATGTTCATCTAGCACATTCCAGTGTGAAGGGAATAACCTCAAAGGGTAGTATATTTATGGTTACTCGACAGTAATATTAGACAAGTTCTCTGAAAATTTTATCGCCAGTATGGGTACGAAGTTACGTAACCTACCACTAACCTTCATCGAAATACTACAGACAGTGTGTGTTGCACGTAGGCTCACAAATCCTACGTGGTTCCCAATAAACCTTAGAACTGGCTAGAACACGACGAAAGGCATTTTATCTTAAGTCGTGTCAGACGAGACAGTTCCTTTGGCCGTAATCGCAGAACGAGCCCTGTCAGAGTCAAAAGTGCTATTCCACTTTTAGGCCAACAGTATAATATTCTATACCCCTATCACAAAATCAGAGATGTATTACAAACTGTTCCAACCCATTTCTTGCTTTCCCTTTGATTTTCCAAGGCCCTCGTTTAAACTCCCTCATGATGGCTCATTTTTCCAATCAGTCTAACTCTATGGGGATAGATATAGGCCTCCACATCTCATTCCAAGACACCTCAATCAAACTTTATGAGAAGGAGGACAAAGTTCCACTTGAAGACCACTTATTGAAATCTAGAGATAAAAGTTCGGGGTGGTTCTAAACAAGACCGATACTTAATACTTTTATCGAGTACAAAGGACGTGCAAAACCTTTGTTTATTTTCGGGATTAGGCTACAGTGGAGTGGGGTTTCACCAGTGTCAATCCAAAACAAAACAAATTCCTCCACCTCTACACAATCCTTCCCTGAGAATCCTTGATGTTCTATTATCAGATAGCCTTTGGCTTGGGATTGAAATCTTCATTCATAAGCAGGAACTAGTGGTATTCTGCCGGGCCTATTAAATAATCAGTAGCATCCGATAAAATGTCTATGCTTGATAAGCAGTTCAAAAACATTTTTCAGCCCACAAATTAATCTTTGCTACTCAATTAATAAAACTTACTCAGTGAAAACCTAACATTTATCCAATTTTCCTGAAATTAATAATCACAAAAGTTGAGACCTGCATAGTGAAAAAATATTTAGTTTCATACACAGACACAGCCATAGTTCTTATTCCAACGACTCTGTGAAACTTGCAGTTACAGTTTATAGTTCCTTTGAATATCCCATACCCACTTGTATTGTGCAAAACTAATTATAGTAGTTCCACCGTATTTTAACTTTTAATGAATGAGTTTTCCTTCGCTAATGATTCCAAATTGCTCTCTCTGTTTTAAATCGTGTCAAAATTTTGGCTTAGTAGTAGAGAAAACATTTTACAAATCAGACTTTCATTTATAACTTGCCAAGGCTTGTGAAAGGACTCTTTAAAATATGTACCTTTCTATGTATTCGTATATGGTAGAATGCATTTTTAGTATCTTTTAAGAAAATTTAATTTTCTATGATTTCATTACGTGAATTTTATTAACCACATAAAATGGAGGCATTCAGTATTGATAGAACTTTGTGCTACCTTCGATTATGTGATATCACATAATTTTCAATTTGACTCAATATAGATATATCCAAACTAATCCACAACATTTTTCAAGCACTACGTAATCCTGCCTAGAATCTCTTTTTCATGGCAAAAGGTATTTATAAGTGTAGCATGATGCAACCATGCATGCCCTTTTGAGTCCCGGTGTCTTTTACACTGAAAATTCAAGAGAAAACTTTTCGTCTCGTGTACCCAACTATTCTTTTCTTAGCTACCTTTGAATAACAGACGAATAAAATGTTATTTAGATGTCCTCAAAGTAGGTTCTACATGCTCAGTAATATTTGGGAAGAATAATAATCCGTAGGTGTCTGGTGAAAAGATTAAAAGAGCTCAAAGCCCAAGTTTAACTTATTCTCAAGAATATTATGGCTTTGAAGATTATGGGAATAAATGTGGGCTGGTCACGCTGAGCCTATTTTACTTTCTTTTGAGCTTTTCTCCATAGAGTTTTAGAACTTGGTTCAAGCTTCAAGCCCCTTTTAATTGGCTAGTTAAATTTGGGCAATAGAAATATCACTGAGTCTTGGGTTACACAGAGTTTTTTTTCCACTAGAGTGTGAAAGCTGGCCCTCGTAGTTTAATTTGTGTGTGTGCATAAGAGACTCCAGGGAGAGTATAGGGAGGATTATAGATTTAAAAGGATTAAATTTCGTGGGTTACCAGCAAGCAGGTATAAAAGATGCAAGTCATCTCACATGTATAAAAATCAGACGAAGAGGAACGGAAGGCTTGCGCAGGTATTGTATTCATGGGACGCTTTAAAGGCTTAGATGGGATGGGAGGCTTGAAAATGAGCTAATAAAGTAAATTGGGCTTGTGAGATAAAGGACTCGGATAAAATCTAATCCACCTGATCTTGGACTGAATGTATTTGTCAAGCCTCCTGTGGTTTATTTGAAACACCCAGGAATTTTATCAGATTAGGCTGCCTTTTCAAGAAATAACATGAAGTGAGGGGACGAAAAGAGAGAAAGAGGGAAATGAATGAAGAAAGAGGATACGACGGATAATCAAAGAGGAGGTTTGTTAAAAGACACGTAGGGAAACCATGGCTCATTTAGAACTGTCTATCTTCTTTCGCTTCCCTCAAATACAAAATTACATGTCTCTTCCGCAGGAAGCCGTCGGCATTCCGTCATTCATCCTCAGAAAAAACTCAAAGTCCTTCTCTTTTATTTCCACTTTGAATAGTAGAATAGGTAGTTTGGGCTGAAATTATGATGATTATTGTGTGTGATGGGCTCCAAGAAAAACCTGACTGATTTTATGCCAGTAGAGTACAATCTGTAATCCCATATCTTGAAGATCTGTGAAATGAAAGCTAGATCTGATCTCCAATTGGTTGGCTACACAACGGGTTCGTTATAAACTCTTTCCTTTCTCCGAAAGTAATCGGAAAGGCTGTTGACTACTTCATGACTCTTTCAGCCATTCTAGGGTTGGCTCATTTGCAATTTGCAATGTAAATATTTTAGCCTGTTCAAATGATTTTAAGAGAATGAAGTAAGTGTTTGGTGTAGAGTCACAGTGTATACACAGTTGGTAGTGGGGATAATTAAATTTATAGGCTACTCACGCTCCATCCAATGATTCAGATTAATTTCGCACCAAATTTTCTCTAGCGAATCAATTTATTTGCAAGCTCTCCAACGACTCCCAAACTTCCGTCTGTTTAGAATTGCACGGCGTCACTAAACCTGCTAACCCGTTATTGTAATTTAGACTTGCGACACAGCCCTGACTACAGTTAACTTTTCATTAGCTTCCAATTCTAAAGGATTTGAGGTTTCCGGGCTACACAGTAACTTCATATAAATGTCATGCAAAACTGCCAGAAACTACTACCCATGAAACACTCAGACGGGAGGTATTCAGATCCAGTGGATTGGAGTCTAAGCGTCCATTACGGACTACATAAGAGCAAAGCGTTTATCTAAAACAGGACAGACAGACACCAACCAACAAGGATACTCAGTGTTAATATAAAAATATCATGGACTTCAAATACATATGCAATATTTTGCAGGATGTTGTAATCCTGTTATTTATTGTTCTGAAAATTCCAGAGTCCCTTTCTGCAATCGGTACGGATGGAAATTAGGAATTCCAAACCCTCGACCAACGATTTCCCCCCGAATGGTTTTAAAATAGGGAAAGGAATGGGACATGGCTCCTACACAAAACGATGTGATAATAAACTTTCAGTACTCATAGTAGTAATGGATATTATGGGCTGGTGGAGTAGGCATTAGCTTTACTGTTAAACTGTACTACAAAAGGATATGTAAATAAAAATAACAATAGCATTTGAACAATGATCATGATTGGCTGAATTCAGTTGGAAGAGATTGAGTGGAGATGAGTCCACTTGATTTTATCTGATGAGCTGTAGAGGAGTTTAGAGTAGGACTGAGTTTCTGCAGGTCGAAAAACATGTTCCTTTCAAAGAGATACTTATGGGAACAATAAGAGATCCTATCTTCCACCTAAACCCGCTAACGATTCTTTATTCTCTGGCACATATAATATGCAATAATATGGTAAAAATATTGGCCATATCAACCACTCAAGAATATAGGGATTTATGCTGTTTTAGACCTGGCTCCCCGGCCTGTTTAAAATTCAATTCCTTTGGAAACTGTGCATGGAATACATATCAGGCCATTTGTAGAACTCGAATAACTCGTGTCAAATTCGATTCAGTGCAAAAGTACTGCATGAGACATTTCCTTTTTCATCTTGTGGAGCGGTTTGGAGCTGGGAGATTCGTAGATTTGGTACGTTGAATTAAAAGTCCAGTTCCTCTGCCGCATTAAATATTAAAGAGGACGAGCGGAAAGGGTGTAGCCTGTATCCATTTTAGCGGAAAAAGGAGTTTTTCTGTCATTTAGGTACTCTGTTGGACAAAATAGCAAGATCTGTTGGAATCTATGTCGAGATTTATGCATCAGTTTGCTTAGAAACACCTGCTTCAGTCAGATTTAGATGAGATTTGTAAAGATCTGGGATTCTCAGCAGATGCAAGAGGATTAAGTGCAGAGAGAAAGTAGAAAAGTCGATCTGGTTGAAAAACAACAAAGGTTGGGAGTTCAGCCACAGATTCTTTCCAAGTGATAGTGTAGCATCTGATGTAATTAAAAAAAATGCAGGAAGACAGGTGACCCTCTCAGAAGATCGAGGTCAAATGTCTCAATGATGAACACACGCTCAACGTTTCGAAGGATCGATGATCCAACACAGCGCCTGCTTGTGATTCCTTCAGGGTGAGATTCTTAGTTAGCAGCCTTCTTCCATTATGTTCTGCTGGTGATGGGCCGAGTCAAAAAAATATTTTTTCAGCTCTAAATAACTTTATGGTTATGTACGTCCTTTTGTCCCTCTGTGCATCTGCACTTAACATCTCCTGTGTTTTAGATGAGGAAAGAGCCATTGAGATGGAGAAAGGTGCTCCTGGGCAAGATCTATAGACTCTCTAGCCATAAGATTATCCAATCATCAGAATAAACAATGGAATAAACCACAGTGGCATTATACATGATTGTTATTAGCTTCAGTTTGTATCTTCCATTTTTCAACTTGAGATTTCCTCGTAAAACACACTACATACAGCTCTCTCTTTCATCCGGCTATTCCTCATCAGTAAAATCCACCTACTTTCGGTTGTTTCTCAATTTCTACCTTTTTATAGCCCTGCACTTTGTGAACTAATAAATCCAACTAAGAAAGAGGATGGGAACACAAATCTATCTTTTCTTTAACAGATAAGAACAAAACCCACAGTCCATCTTTTAGTGTTAAGAAACTCTTGAATTCTATCTTATCCCGTTTATGTAATGGACCACTTTTGAAAGGATGTCGTAAATATTTTATTACGTCCTCTAATGTCCGGGTTATTTTTTAAAAGCTTCCATTCACCTACCTTTAATTTTCACACACTTTCAAAATTATGTCTCGAGAGCTCTATATATAGTCTACTTCATACCAGACGGCTTTATAGACTTAATTTCCTTGGAGCATTCGGCATTCCTCCAATTTAATGGACATTCGTATACAGTTCATTTTCAGCCCCATTTTATTAGATTTTCAACTCTTGAGAAAGAAGAGGCACTGCCATCGATCAAGGTCCTTGTCGACTATCACAGTGCATGGTGACATGAAATTCACTCGGGCAATATCTACCTTTCATGCTAACCAGTTTAATATAGGCCTTTATAATCCGAAATTAAACTCTGGGATCCTTACGATGCCCAACTCCCGTATGTTCCAGGGCAATTTAAGGGACACGTAAAAGGTAATGAAAAAGGGATAACTGTCAGGAAATTTTACAACCTCATCAAAATCTGAACTAGACAGTTAGAGACTGAGAGAGAGAGAGTTAGAGTTGTGTACTGAAAGTAGGAAACCAATAAAGCCAAGAGCTGGTTCCTTTGAATGCTTTGAGCTAAATAGATATATCACAGATGGTGGAGGAGCATAATAGCTTAAGTGGTCCTATCTGTGTAAAGGCCAAAACTCTAGCTGCATTTTGTTATTGCTTCAAGCTATAAGCTAGCATTCGATTTCATCACTTTGGAAATAAAGTAATTACGGGGAAATAGAGACCTAAATGAGTACCAAGTCAAGCATTCTCTCCTTTTCGTCTTCAATCTGGTCATTATGAACAAGAAAATGAGATAAAAATACGAATGAAACGTGAAATGACGTGGATATCGAAGAAATAATATGAGGAAAATCGATTTGGAGTACCGTATCAGAGCAAGTACAAACAGAGAATCCATCTCGCCCTCTTTATTTGCTCCCGTAAAAGAGTATTGGGATTAAACTGGAGAAGCAGAATAAATGAAATTTTTTGATGAAATATTGGCATGAATTTCCTATTTATTTGAGAGCTCGGAAGCACGGAAATTGGAGAAGACATATGATTTACTACCGCATGGGCATGATGTTACCCAATTCATCCACTTGTCTCATATAAATACTGAAAATAAGGAGACGGCGAGTCCTGAGATTAAGATTGTTTTGATAAGATCAGAGGTCATGCTTGTTCATCGTCTGTCTCTCTGTCTCCCATAAGAGACATCGTTCATGTTCCACATCTGCTCCATCTCTCTTAGGTATACTCACAGTGGCAAGAAGATTAATTAGCCTCAGCTTTTCAGGTGAGGTCCACGTGGGTTTCTGAACTTGAACAGTCATACACGCTAGAATAGAGAGAGTGGTACTCGGATAGATTCAGATAAACCGTGTTCATCCGTGTTCCCCTTGGGAGAGAGGATAGTGAAGGATTTTTAGCAGAAATTAAGCCGTCCCCACAGATCCTACCCCTTTGATGATTGACAGGGTTATTAATGAATAAATTAGAGATTGGAGGAAAGTGTGGCGGGTTAAGTTATTAAAAGGAATCCAGGATAATGATAAAAAGGGATCACTCGAAGGTTCGGGTTAAAAGGATGGATCTGAGATTAATAACCGAGACGAAATGACAAAATACTATCCAAATTATGATTAGTAGTGGCAAAGTAGGGAGTAGAGAGACAAAGCTGACATGAACTTTTAGTCCGAGTAAGGTAAACTAAGAGTCCTCATGGCTGCCAGGTTTACGGAAACAAGATTCGTGGTATCGGCTTCTCCAAAAGTTGAAAATGTTGTCCAAAGCTTTCTCTTAGATTTTCCACGTCTATGGTGCATGGATTGGGACTGGAAGTCTTGGCAAGCTCATTCCATAGAATGGGACGGCCACGGTTGAGGGTGGATGTGGAGCACTGCTACCTCATACTAACTCCTGCAGATAACCATATAAGATAGGAATGTAGCCCTACATATCTATGATGTGGTGGTATCCTGCTCCTTGGATAGTTAGCATGGAGTGGTGGTGGTGGCCCACATGGATAGGTAGGAGGAATACTACATCGGCTCTTTGGCATGGCTCTCGAGCTGCAGGATAGCTGCCGTCCTGGGCGTAAGGCATTGGGTCAGGTAGAGTTGAGCCAACTCCCGGGTACTAGTGGAATAGCATAGAAGGCCGGGTGCTGAAGGGAGACAGAGCAATTCTGGGCCCGAAGATATTCACAATACTCGCATTGCCACGGATGGAGAGAGAGAGTGAGAGAGCGAGAGAGAGATAGAGGTGAATCCACCAACCGTTGAGCATTGAGTCTAGTTAAGGAAGGGAGCGAGGAGAGAGAGAGGAAAGCAGTGGGGGAAAGTGTTTGAGTCTCGTATATCTCGTCCTCGTATCCTCTGTGTATTCAGATAGAAAGGAGCTCAGCCTTCCTCTTATTGATTTTTATTCCTCTGTGCACCATAGCCCGTAGTAGAGTGTGACCTAGAGTGAGTGCTACTATTGGCAGTGTGCCCCACAGTGTGGAGAGAGAGAGAGGGAGAAAGGACATAAGAAAAGAGTGGATGAAAGTGGTGGAGAAAGCAGGCCTTAATCGGAGTTCCCCATCTCGCATTCCCCCTTGTGTGAGAACTTTTCCTTTGGACTCTTTCCTTTTAGTAGTGGCAACAACAAGTAGCATGAGAAACGGCTAGGCCAGTGTTTCCCCTTCTAGTCTCCAGGAATCATGTTCTCAGCACTGTCCTCGTCGTCTTTGTGTCCAGTGTAGCCCTCAGTTGGAGTATTGTAGGCACCCCTCTAGAATTACCTCTTCTTAACCTTTGTCCTCAATTGTTGTTCTTGTGAATTGTTAGCTCTCCTTCCCCACGTCTTCATCACCCTCACCTTCATGTCTCACAAATATCGGATCCCTATCATCAACCTCTCTGGATACTAATTTATAATACTAATCCTTGACTCTTCAACTCAATGAGCCTTTGGTATTAGAAAGTGCTTCGACTCTTTAAGTGCTCCTCGTTCTCCGTCTCTCAACAATTTAAAAAACAACTCCTCTTTATATGTGAATGTGAGCCATCCCCTCTGCCACAGTCGTAATGTTCGGAGGCCTTAAAAATCACAGTTTATCCAAGCTTGCCCTCTCTAAATTCCTTTCTCAAAGCATGTAAGCAGCCGTCACTTTTTACTCATTTATAATAACTATTATAATAACCATGAATTACTATACTTTTAGTTTTAGGGAGGCTCGTGCCATTTATATACACACTCACACACATACATATATATATATATATATATATATATAAATATATATCTATAAAACGTAATTATGTGCAGCCGTCGGGTTAGTGCTGCACAGAGAAAGTATATAACACTCCTTAAGTAAACCTCAATTACCCTCCAGAAAACTTTAGAGCTTTGGAGGAATGATAGAAAAACTGAGGGAACTAACAACCTCTGGAAAGAGAAAGCTGGAGAATAGACTTTCCTTGAAGCCATCTCATTATGAGCCCTCATATTTGTGATTCTATCCATGTCTCCACTTCTACTCTCTCCTCTCTAATTATCTTCATTCTTTCCTTAATTTAGTTAACGAGTTGAGAGAGTTTCAAACCACAAGAAGAGTTCAATCAATACCTTTGAGTTAGGGAAAGCATTAATAGTCATTGAAAATTGATCCTCGTCAATATTTTTGCCTTCATGTCTACTCTATATTCAAATTTAGAAAATTTCACAAAATCCATGAATCTTGATTGTTAAAAGCCAAACATTTTCGGTTAGAATATAGCTTTTTCTTGTGGAAGAATTCGAATTGACTGTGTAATGGAATTAAGTTAGTTTTGAGGTCGAGAATTTTTATCAGTTTATCATGCAAGATCATTTGTGGTTTGTGGCGGAGCAGATAGAGAGAGACGGGTACAAGTTTCCGTTTTTGTACAGTTGTGCAATGTAATCTACTTTTGTAGCTCCTGGCTGGTGATTTACTGACTTATTCTGCTCCAAAACACGACCAACCTAAAAACAGAAGTTTTAACCGGTCAAAGTTTTTGCGGTTAAGATCTTTCGAAAACTCTTAGAAAATTTACGTAGCAAGAGAGCGTTGAATGGGTCTGTATTTGTACTTGAGCCAATTTACTACACAGCCAGAATTAGTATGCCAAGTCATTAAAGCGAAGGGGTTGAAGCCATTTCCCTTTTATTTTCCAACATCTTTACACCGTCAGTTTCAACAAGGTTAATGAAGGACATACATTCTCTCGTGTAAAATCATATTGCTTGTTTATATAAACTACGAACTTTCTACCAGCACTCTCGTCTACTTCCACAAGTTCCATGAGTAACATAAAAACGTGCCTAATAAAAGCGTGAAAAAAATCTGCTGATGGAATTTCCAAGTCACTGTCTCTGAGAAGGATTTTTTGAAAATTTGTGCAAGATAAAGGCATCGTTTAAAGGACGGAGAATTAAGTCAGGATGAAAGGATCATGTGGGGTGATACCTTGTAAGCAGGTAAAACAGAGCTGATGACAAAAGAGGATTACAAATAGTAATAGACAATCAAAGTCAGAGCCTAGTGTGTTTAAGCCCTTGTCTTTTATTTGTGCAGTTATCATAATCTCCTAAATCTCATGAAAGGTGTACCATTTGACTTAGCAGCCATATGCAGTCAGGAGCTTCTGTTATTAGCTATTCCTTGTGGGACAGTGGGCAAAGTCGATTCCTCAGGTAATGGACACAGCATTAAATGGCCCCGAGCCGCTGTCCACATCAGTGAAGTAAATGCCTTACTAGAAATACTAAAAACTAAATTTACTGGAAGTGATCCAGGCTACGGAGTGGTTTTATTCAATTTGGAACACATGGAAAGAGAAAGTTCCTTGTTTTAAAGCCCGTATTTCCAGTATATAATTTCCATGGACAGACGTTAGCAGCTTGTTGCAGTACCATTCATGCATAAAATTAACCGGGGCTTCACTGTCAGTATTTTTGTTCAGCTTGTGTCAACATTTGAAAACATTTGCCATACGATAAGATTTGTGTCTCAGTCCACAGCACAGCAGCCAGCACTCCGCTGATGTGCCATACAACGTACAATCATTTATCCCCGAAATTCCAAAATCCTATACACCACCGCGCACCGTAAGTAAGTAACCATACCATCTGTTACGCTACTCACGCTCCTCCATCTAAAATACAGAACTAAGGTCCATTATTATTACCCGAACGCTTAACGACACATAAAATAAAATCTTTTCCGCCCCTCATCGAAAATTTATTTTCTCCGTCGAAAAAGAAACGATTGCTAAAATTAGTTTCCATGAAACGTCGTGTACAAAGAGTCACAGATTTAAACAAGACAATTTGATGATTTATGTTCTGCTGCATTTGACGGGATCGATTTTGGGTCACAGGGCCCAATTGGAGTAAGAAATCGTTCTGTGTTTTATGTGAATTTTCGTGTATTGGATTATGCAACGTATTCATGTTATATATTTTTTTATTGTGAAGCCTATATTATTATATTATTCGTTGGTTGGTGTATTACTGGGGCTGTTTCTTGTAGTCTATCCATTGTACTATTTCCCATTCTTCTGCTAGCATTTTGAATTGATGTCGTACTCTCTCATTGTGTGTGGCTGCTAGAATTCTTATCAAAGTGCGGTACCTAGCCTTTTATAAAGTGGTGGGATGACGCCTTTTTCCTTTCGGATATTTGTGTGCATTTTCGAATTGAACTCGTGCCCCATATAGTCAGTCATACACAGACAGACAGGGAATTTGATATGATGTGCAAGATTTTTTTTTAGAATTGATATCTGTGTAAGTAAGACTTGACTGGTGTGGGACTCCACTCGGAATCCCACGATGGAATTCTATCCCTCATCTTCGTTTCCTGAACTCTATCTATCCTGCTTCAGGAGCTACAGTAGTCTGGTTTCCTTCTTCATGTCATTCTCTTCGTTCCTTATCTCTCCACAACTGTAATAACAATATTATATGATTTTTCTCATAAACTCATAAACATTCCATCCTTGTACACACACTCAACGACTCAACTTACTCAACTACATATTGTACTGTAGCCATGCCAGATCCAGAACAGGATCACAAATCATACTTGGAGCATAAAATTCTATTCGAACTTAACCAAGAGGCGAGGATCAATTTGATCCCTCACTGCCTTCTCATCTCTCATTGTACTCCATTAGTATTGAACCAGTCTGCCTGCCATTGTGCAATCTTTTGTGACCTCTAACTATCTATAGCCGATTCTCCCCACACAAAGAGCCACTTTTAAATAACTCTTTCCCTCATACTCTCTCTACTGTGGTTTCAGTCACAGAGAGTCCAAGCCCTTTGTAATTTTATTGAATATTCACACAAGAGATAGTTGTAGTGTCTCCGTAGTATCCAGATTAGATTATGTTGGAGAGTGAAGCTAGGACAAGATGTAAATATGGAGTCAGTTGCCAAAGAGCTCATCGGACGCAGAAGGGAACAGTTAGGCCGGAATTGACTTAGCTCCTTTCTCTTTCATCTCACATACGAACCCTTTCAAAATTACTTCTATACTTGAGTATACGAATCCGCCAAGAATATCTACACTCCAGGATGCCAGACAAGTGGAGGGAAGGGCAAATAGGATCTTCGGGCACTGCCAAGGCGTCCTGCCTTAAGTACTATATATATGTTCACCTCCTATGATGAGCTAGACGATATGAGAATTGCATATTTGTTTGATGGAGACTTCTTCCAGTGGTGGCAAGTTTACGAGGAAAGAAAGTCAAGCAAGAGGGGTATAGATAAGGAATAAGACCAAAAGCCGCCACCACCACCATGAAACCAATGGCGTGGTTCACTTTGACGCTTTTTACGTCGCTTTCTCTCCTAGCCCTCATGATTCTGCGTATAGGAGGCATTAAGGGACAGGAGATAGAAACATTTTTCTACATTATCTACATTATATGCATAGACAAGAGCTGTAAGAAGAAGAAGTCTTACGGAACAACAAAGGTCAAGAAGAAAGAGCTTTCTCCACAAACTTCATCCTCCAGAGCTGGAAAACCTTGCAGGGTGCCAGTATCAGGATTCCAGGCTCTGGGTTTTCGGGGAACAATAACAATAATGCCTTGTCCTGTGGAAGACCATTATCGCATTGTATCCGTACATACCGTCTTCCTTGCCCGTCCTAATGCATCCATACCATTCTTTAATAAATCCATTTAAACTTCCTGAGGTATCTCTTATATCTAAGGGAAAACCCATTCGGGCAAAACGTCCCGGTATTCATATTACGAGAGCATTTTGTCCCATCACTATCCCCTTTCACCAACAGGATGAGCATTCTCTATTCTCGCCTTTAAAAACTTTTCCTTTCACTCAACCCAAATTATCTATTCTAGTGTCATGGACAAATAAATATACGTGGAGATGAAAGGAGTAGAGGCGAAGCGTCAGGATAGAATCATTTATTCTACTCTACCTTCAGGCGCACAAGACCAGGGTGTATGCTCAGACTAGATGAAATTGGTGCTAGGAAAAGAGTTTGACATTCCTGCCAGGGAACTAACTTGTTGTAAGGTCATAGTTAGCCTCGCAAAATTGGAGGATGTAAGAAATAACAACTGGAAAAAAATTTACGTGTAATCCCTAGCTAGTGTAACTTGATTACACACTGATTTGCTCTCAATAATACAATTTTCCCTAGCACAGTCTTCTTCATGCCACTCATTCACTCTGAGCAGAAGTCTATATAGTTTTACGGATGTACCTGAATCCTAGAAATACAAATTGAGAGAGAGAGAGAGGCGCAAATAAAGAAACAGAGAATCAGGCTATCGAATTATATGTTTCTTGAATTCCTTCTTATATAAGCAGTAAGAGCGTCCGTCCAAATAAAATTTACCGTGTCCAATGGGAGCCTTCCGTTTCCTGGAACTGAAAGCCGTTCACAGCTTGGTAGTCTGGTTAGATGGGTGACATGGGTTCAGAAATAATTTAGGAGTGAAATAGAATTTTAAATTCATCTCCAAGCCATGCCAACCGGAAAAATCATTTGCTCTTTATTGTCAGGAGACCATGTAGTAGCAGTAAAAATTTACGACCTTTCCTTCCTTCTAATTACAGATAGAACTCACAGCTCTTTGCTCCAGGAATTAGATTAACCTCCCACTCCTTCTATTACAGAGTCAGGACGGCTATCATTCTTTCACTTACATTTAATGCAAGTAACTGAATTTAAATAATGGACTACTCAATTCCATCCCTTCCTAGTTTTCTCTGTTGAATTAAAAAAGAGGAATATAAAGTCCATGAAGTTTCAGGCCGACAATGAGTTAAAATTTTCATACATCCTTCTAAGCTAGTTTTTTTTAACTTTAAAAATCATATGATTTGACCGACACTAATACAAGCACAGTCCTTGAAGAAGAAGAATGTAAAAGTTTTTAAATAAAAAGCTACGAACTTAATTTGTATCTGTACGTTGGTAAAGAAAATATTGAAAAAAGTTTTAACATACAATCTAGGCTTTTTGAAGGTATTTTATTAGAAGGAGAAGGTAACGCACTCAAGACGTTTCAGGGCGTTTCTAAATAATATTAAATGCTTTGCCTTTTTGCTGAGAAAATAGGAGTAAAAAGAGAGCTGGAATCAGGATGAAACTAATCTGTACATTTCCGATTAAAGAAAGAGATCAAATGAGTAAATTCAATATGTCGAATTTCCTCTTTCCCAACCCGTTAGCTTGTTCCTGTTAGATTAGAGAAACTCCTTTGAAAATGCGGCGAACTTGTCTTCCACGTATTTGTCGTATTTTACGAGTCCTAGTTTAAAGCCTCCTCAAATAGACTAACAGATACGAGACTTAAAGCTTTATGGAAGCTGATAAACTATCCTAATGTGGTGTGTAGTATGGACTTAATTGCTAAGCCCCCAAAACCCTTATTCTTGGAATGCTAAAACAGCTTAATTTGTAATATGAAGCTGGACCAACGATAAAATAGTCTTTTAAAGGATTATCGGCTGTTCAGAGTAATTTGATCATGGTTAAAGTCAGTTAAAATCTCATCGGTAAATTATCGGGTCAATATGAATTTATTGGATTGATTTTGGTTTGATATAAATCCAAAGAATTGAAATGAAATATTATTTATTCATTTTTGCTCGTCGATTATTTAAATTCAATCAAATTTTAGAAGAAAATACATGGCCAGAAAAACCTCCAGTGGATTTGTTTTTAATATACATACGATAAAAAAAATTGAAAGACAAAGACAAGCTTTCCCAACGGTTTTTTTTACAAGACGAATAAATATCATATGGCGTGGACAAAGTGTAGGAACAAGATATTACCGGGACCAACTGTCTGCGGTCACCTCCTAGTAACTCTATGTAATTTTTGAAGGATTAGCTTACTTGATGAATTTTATTTTGCAGCCCACTTTTCATAAAATAGTGAAAATATAAATAGTCTGAAGGGTTTATTATTAAATATTGAGGGTTCAGAGTTTCAGAGTATGAATGATGAATGAATAGCTCGTTGAGGATACTCCAGGAAAGGGCTCTTGTAAATTTACGTGGATACATGCCCGGGCAAAAATAAGGGCTTGACAGCCTCCTTGGCTTGTAATGTGATTGTCAAATGGCTAATGTAGGTTAGAAGGGGTAAAAAAACTGGATGATGAGAACGTGGAAAATAAATTTTTAGAAAAGGAAGGATGTTAACATGTGAGTTAAGATTAGGGAAATTAGAAGCAGGGGGTTTTTTGATGGAAGGGACAATTGACAAGGACAGGATGGGTCATTAGTATTTAATAAGAAGAGTCTTACGGTTTTCCTTTTATTAGAGGAGGAAAGGATCATGAATCTTCTAACGAGTCTGATTGATTGACTTTTCTCCTATGGTTAATTTCCTGTTCGTATCCTCCCTTTATGTTGCCTCCATTCAATGTATGTTCGTGTGAGCTGAGTTGTGCTTTCCTGACGGGTTTCAGACGGGAATATAGTCGATGAAGTTAACAGTGGACCTGAACCTGGAAGTATGAGGAAGGAGACAAAGTGGAAATAAAAATGTCGCCCGTGTGTTGTGTGATTTGAAATTTTGAAACCCGAGATTTGAATCCCTGCTCCTTCTTACTTTCTCCCATCTCGTATAACCTTTAGTCTGCATTATACTTATGCAAATTATAGAAAATCATACTTAAATGTTTATTGATTTACTATTCAGATTCTCAGGGATTTATTTTTTGGCACAAGTAGTTAACTGAGTACTTCCCTAGTGAAAGCTTCGTGAGAATCCATGCGAAGCAATCCCGACCTAGCGTTTATTACCATGCTGGGTTTAATTGTTTAGTCGGGTGTAATTTAAGTGGAATATAATAATTTTTACGTCCACTCTGTCTCTTCCACCCTATTCCAGTTTGTGTCCAGGTCCACTCTAGCTTGTCCACTCTAGTCGATTCTAAAACCCGTCAGGAAAGCACAACTAACTCTTCATATATTATGTGTGGCTTCCAACCGTTTGCTGCTGCTCGTACTGTTGTTGGGTCCACCTCAAAGTTGTTTCTAAAAAACCTTGTGTGTGCAAGCAAATGAACTAAAGCACTCGGCCACTTTAGCTAAGAAACGGCTCAGTGATGATGTCCCTTCTGTCTTCTTTTAGGTAATAAGTTTTTGTATGTGACAGTTTGTCTCTCTATCTAGCTCGCTGTCTGCACACGTAAATATCACTCTCCACGTGTGGCTTCCTAGTGCTCTTGTTATAATGTAGCTCGTACCACTTCACAACCGTTGAAAAGGCTTTTGGACACCACTGCTGCTGCTGATGCGATGTTTTCACATTATATGGCGCATTTTATTTGAAATCGTCATCTTCCTATTTGCTGCCACGTACACTATGTAACCTTACCTCTTTATGTAAATCCTTTTTAATAAATATCTGGACTATATGGAATGCATTTGTCGACAAGGGAGTAAAAACTTCCTTCTTTTCCAACCCTCCTCACCTCTAGTTTGACAACTAACTCAGGCCTAAACTAACTTTGCCCGTTTTTATTAATTACTGTAATTACTAATTAATATAACTGTCAGTTGCGTCTACATTTGCATGGACTGTCACTAGCAGCTATTTACAAATAACCATTTGATTCACCACTACAGCAAACTAACAACTGCCTTCAAAAAGTTTCTAATTGTCAATATGTAAATAACATACTTGGTATCTTACAGGACGGCAGGCACGAGTAAAGGGTCTACTACAGGGTCGCCTGGAGGAAGCTCGACAGGCAACGCTACCCCGGAGAGTAAAACTCCACCTGTACAGAACAAGTCAGTTCATGGCGTCAAGACAGATCAGCATCCTGCGGTAATACATTTCCCATCTCCCTTAGCTGTAAATAAGGTCTTTGTTGTTGAACTTTGAACTGTATATTTCCTGACAAATGGTAAAATCTCGTTCCTCTTCAGTGACCAAAAACAGAAGACTGCTCTGATTTAATTCACAGCCAAGCACCAAGATACGTTCTTACTTTCTTGTAGACTTCTGGACCAATCTAAAACTTAAAACAATGGAAATCTCCTAATCCGTCGATAATTAATACTCCTAATTAATATACAGCATTTTCACTCAAATATTTCCTTGCCTGGGTACATAGTAGATAGCCCACCCTGCATTTCTCAGTATAATGCGTCGTTATCCAATCTTATCAATTAACTACCAGACTAACAAGCTAGGGGAGTTGTGTAGGCGAATAGGGTAAGTTCCCCCAAGTTTTAGTTTGTCCAGGACAAAAGACTGATGTCCCATTAATGTGCGAACAAACAAATATGGCTATTGTTTGTAAAATCTTAGTTTTTTGTTCACTTGACTATGCTGTTCTAAAAAGCGGCTTTTAGGGCTTTTACATACTTTAAGTCTCACCCAGTGAAGTAAACTTATCTCGCTTAAACTAACTAAAATATCTGTAAACTGCGTTCGGAGAAAGTCAGAGAAATTTTAGAGAAAATAATCCCAAACTAAAGCATTCAAAAGCATAGTTTAAATTATTACTTTCTCTCCCGTCGTTGGAAATTTTTAAAGATTTGCCCATCTACTCCCTTGAAACAGAGCCTAAGGATAAGAAGCAGGTATCAAGAAATTCAATCTCGGTCCTGGTATTATGCAAATTCCCTCGTAGAGAACTTGTCCCTAGAAATATTTATTGGGACATAAATATTGCAAGGATAAACTTTGCAGCCATGTTTGCCATGAAATCGCCGGTAGGTAGGTAGTAAATTCAACTGTGCTTGAATTAATTATCTTTCAGCTCAAATATAATATATTCTCACTGCCACATTCTCTTATAACGTCTTCATATGGTGTGATAACGATGTTTGCTCAGTTTTGGCCGACGTTTGGACTATTACGAGTAAGGAACATTTTAGCATTAAATCCTTCCTTGCAAATCCTTGATGTGATGAATTCCAGTAAAATCCCCACTGTTCCTACTAGGGCAGACAAAGAGTCGTTATCCTGGGTAAACATTTTTTATGAGAGCTCAAGCAATCATCGTTTGTCATTAGTGTCATTACGCTCATTCTTTTCACAAACATCTAGACTTACTTGCCAAAGGACCAACGAAACAGAAATCATAGGCCTTTCCTTAAAATCAGAGTGTAATTGCTGCCGTAATTCTATCTCCTGACTCCGATATGGATTATCTTTCCGTACAGAAAATGTAGGAGGAAGAGCTCAAATATTTCTTTGTTAACACTAAGGAAGTTAGGTCTTCCGATGACTTTTCAACCATTCAGGTCAGAATGGATAACATACATGATAGTGAATGATGATGATGAACCAAATTATTATTATGGTTTCAGATGGCGTTCTGGCAAAATAGATCAATATCGTTGGTGGACATGTACATCGATAATTCAGAGTCCACAGACTCCGTGGGGCAAATCAATTTCAGCCTGGAGTACGACTTTGAGAGCACGACCCTTATCTTGAGAATTATTCAGGTAAACCTATTTCAGCAAACGGATAGTCATCAGTTCAGTAGTCAGTATCACGCATGATTTATTGTCCTCGTGGAATCCAAAGGGATGTTATTAACAATTATTCTACTACCTACCACCTCATTTTATTCTGTGTCTATGAGCACAGGAACGGGAAACAGGATTATTGTAGGTTTTCAAATTTTCCTATCCTAATCTATAGGCACATAGACTTTGACTATTCTTTATATCTGTCCCTCATGAAATGGTCTTCCTATTTCCTCAGATAATAGTATAAACTTATAGTTGCAATGAATGAGATTACTAGGAACATTATGTTCTATTGTAATTTCACATATCTCTTATCCTCGCTCCCCCTGTTGTTTTTCTTGTATTTCCCATTTATTTTATACATCCTCCATGATACTTTACTCAAAGCTTCAAAAACAAATTAATTGTCCTAGTAGTCCCGGTTGTTTCTTATCTATCTTCATCTTATTCTTACAAATACTTGCTCTATTGCATTGGCTTGTTTCTTTCAATTCTTGATCCTTCTATTAATGCATTTTCAAACTTGGAAGAAAGTTTTTAACTCTCACGCCCCCAATACACCGAATCAGTTCAAATTCAACGTTTCTATATTGGCATGCAAACACACGACTATGCAACTCGCGTCCTTGATTTCCAATATCTGAAATAAGGCATAGATGTGTGATCATGGAACTATGTGTATCAACTCTTTCGCAGAAAATGGTATTGTGAAGTGTGGGAGGAAATACTGAATGTAGTTTCAATGTATGCGATGCTGAAGTTATTCCTAGATCTGTTTGTATTGATTGAAAACAATGATACGTTTACTGTTTCAATCGTTAAATCTCAACAGGGTAAAGATCTACCTGCCAAGGACATTTCAGGAACATCTGATCCATATGTTCGCGTGACATTATTGCCGGACAAAAAGCACCGATTGGAAACGAAAATCAAAAGAAGAACTTTGAACCCTCGTTGGAATGAGACCTTGTACTTTGAAGGTACACTGAAATATATTATTCCCTTCATAGAGTTTGCAGAATATTTGAGAGTGAGAGATTCCCATTCTAGCGAAAAAGCGACTAATGACTAGATAGACAAACAGCTTTTTATTTGCCTTGCTAAACTCCACCTGTTTCTATTTTAGGGGTTTTACTAATGAGCTAATTTCATGTCGAGTTTGCGACAAATAGATAAAATAAAGTTCATAATATAAGTTCCTAAATGCTATAGGCTATTGGAATTGATATGGTTTTTAATCAAACCTTGGTCTCCATCCTCAATTCTACATTTATGAGTGAATGCATGGAAAATGAGTGATTTTCTATAGATTTAGTCTCACGGGAACTTGGTTCTTGAAAGTTGAAAGGTTAAATATGAAAAACAAATTTTGTTTCGTAAGTTTGACAAGGGAGAGGGTTTATTTGATGCTTCCAGGGTTCCCAATCCAAAAGCTCCAAAGCCGTGTTTTGCATCTCCATGTGTTCGACTATGATCGCTTCTCTCGAGATGATTCCATCGGTGAAATCTTCCTACCTCTTTGTCAGGTAATTAATTACTCTCTTTTTCTGCATCAAAATACTTTATACTCTCTTTATCTACCTCCCTCCGCTCCCAGTCCAATATCAACCAATAAATCACTCTATAAGAGAGCAATTTCAAGCAGAATCCTAATTCGTTTCCAAGTAATTTCCACTACCTCTTCACTCTGTGCAAAAAGGGATTTAATTGTCACTATCAAAGTATCCGTTTTATATGTACAATACTAATTTAAATGCGTATGCATCGCAACGCAGAGGACCTGCTGTGATTACTCCTCGACAGATAAGACTAGATGCTTTTGTAACTAGTTTTTAAATGTTATCCAACTTTATTACATTTTTCCAAGCTCTGCAAAAATTGTGATTAAAAAACAATGTAAATAGACAAAAAAGTTTTAGACAATGGGTGATAGAATTTAGGACGTCTGGGAGATGCTCCTATCGATCCTAACACATTTCCGCTACCGTCCTAATATCTGAACTGACTGGTTGTCGTATAAAGAAAGCTTTTCATTCAATTCGTCTCACTTTCCCCACCTGAACTCCTGATTAGTTATTAGCATGAAAGTCATCGAGCCATGTAATACATTCATATTGTCAGATTTCATTCGCCTGAAGATGGAGAACGTTATTAGTACGTACTGTCGATAAGGATATCAATTTATCGTGCACATTTCAGACAGGAATAGAGAATTCATGAACTCCTGCCCCTGCCTTTTGTATTCATCCTGGATGGATTCAGAGAATGCTCTCCCTTTTTTATCAAAATAAAGTCTCAAGACTTCAGAATTCTTGGAATGAACCTGGGTGAACACTGGCATATGAACTTTACTCATGAACTGTTCGTTCCTAGCATACACTTACATGTATTTCAAAGGGAATAGGAGAAAGCTGATTGAGTTAAATTTCAGGATGAAAATCGGCTAAACACTTTAGAGAGGCTACGCAAATAATTATAGTCGATTGGCTTCAGGGTGTTTGGAATAATATTGTAGGGAAGTCAAACCATAACAAAATCACTTTCGACATTAATTGGATTCGTTAATTTTACGAGAAATTTCTTCATGTCTGAGCCTTAGAATTGACAACCTAATATTCTTCGTGAGTTGAACAATTTTGAAATATTGTGGATGAAGTAGATTCTGACTAGCCTTACGAATTTGTAATCTAATTTGTTGATTAGTGAAATGGGGATTCATAAATATTACTGAAGCGTAACCAAGCATCTAAAACTTGAAGAATATCCTTTCACTCTGTACAGGTTGTAATTAGTTTTTCCATTTCCGCATCTCCAGTTTCGTCTTACGTCACTAAACGAATTCAAACCTGAGAATATGAACTCACTCAACGAATTGAGCTCAAGGTATTCGAGAACATAGGGTGATGAAAATCTTAATTACTTCGACAATTCTTACTCGCAATTCTTACTTACAATTCACCATTCCTTTTTATAGCTGCTTCCTGCACGTGGAGGGGCTGAAAATTTATGCGGAAAATAGGAAGGAATGGATGTGATTGATAAATAAACACAAGGATTTCATAATTTTACTACTTTTTACACTAACATATAAGTGTTAGCTTTGCTAATAATCTAGAGACGCAATTTATGTGCTTGAATTTACTGTTTTCATAACTTCTGCGTCTAATAGTTTAGGCCAAAACTGTTATTGGCATTTTAATTCTATTTTTAGTTCCAAATTACAAACTTTCTTGCAACTCCGGCACAGTATTTCAAGAGAAGAAAATTTGAGTTGCTCAATTTTGTTCACTAACTTTTTAAATTTTTTTATAAATTAATTTTTGTCGAGAGTTCTTTAATTTAATTTCGATTTCTTTAAAATTTAACATTCTTCAGTGCAGATTTTGGGTTTACATTGAAATTTTGAAATAGAAGCAAACCGAGGGTTGAAATTTTACAATCTGCTTTTTAAGCCTTTGTCCAATGAGTCTCATATAAATTCAAATGACATTTAAGTATTCATTACAACGCCTGTACTATGTTTTTAATGGCCGTCAATATCAATACCAAAAGGGGCGGACACACAAACACTGAAGGAAAGCCTTTAAAGCACATTGACATTTCGGCTTGAGTAACGAGCCAAAGAAATAATGTACTAATAATAGAGGCATTAATCAAAGTAGAAGAAGTAGGCATTTGACAGCTGATTTCCAGTCCTATGTAATCAATGTAATGACAAAATTCTCATTCACAAAACTTTGATTACCAATGCAGGTTGTCACTTTGTGGACTGGGCATTATAAGCTACAAAGACGAGGACTCTCATTTTACTTTTTAATGCATCTTGTTCAGATTTGATTCCCATTTCATCGCTTCGTATTAAAAGTAAGATGAAACTTGATGAAAATTGGAAACAAAGAGAAACGATGCTTAAAGACACGTAGAGTGATCCTTTGCCAAAATTTGCATCATCAATGAAGTATTCGAACAACAGGTTTACATTTAGGAGAGGTAAATAATAGTTAGGTCTTTGTGGTGGATAAAACAATAGGAAACTCTACATCTTGTCCATGTATGCTCTACCTAAACTACCTATGCGTCTTACCAAGTCTCTGAAGTTGGCTCTGGTGGTTCTTTAATTTCGTGTATAGAGAGGCAAAGGTGACCCAGTTAGATTGAAGTATCGAAAAAGGCAAGAAAGTTTCGACTTTCTCAATACGTGGATAAAGTAGATAAAGTATGTAAATTGTAGATAATAGTGGAAGGTAGGAGAGGCACTCCCATTCATTTACGATATTGCATTTTCCTACCAAACGAAGGCCTGAATAAATAAAACTTTGTTATGGGTGTTTCCGTGCATTCAACTAAGTAATGGTATTAGAAGACCAAGAGGTTCCCAAATATACTTAAGGTGCCTTGGTGGATTTAACTAATCTTCCAGTCTCTCCCAGCACCCACAGCTTTGTATTGTCAGACTTATGCTATGTGTCCCTTGTACTACTACATAACCCCTTGATATTCATCATTATTAGGCGTATCGATTTGCCTCATTAGGCATGTAATGTGTATCCACCAAGGTTTTCTTCTAAAAGAGAAAGGAACTTTCCTTCTAGACACGAACATTCTATTAAAGGGGAAAGAATTCGTTTGAAGAATCCTTTTCCTATCCTCAAATGTCTTTGGGAAATCTGGGGGGCTCATATGGCCACAGACTTCCTTAAAGAGACATTCATACGTACCACCACCACACTCCTGCTCCATGATGTAACGCCAAAGGATGTTGAACTTATTGAAGCGCAAGTGTATGAGAATGAGGACTTTTGTATTCGGCTCTTTTAAACTTTCAAACTCACAGTGTCATTCGATTTCTTATCTGCTTTTAATTCAAGTCACATAGATAGTTGTCATGATCATGAGTCCTTTCCCCCCCTTTTTTTCTCTTTGAAGCAATTTGAATGCAGCAGTTCATCCCTGAACGGAGAAGTTACCTTCTGATTCTTATACAGTCTTAAAGTATACTACTTCTATAACATAAAGCATCTCTGAGCTTTGACTGAACAACGTCCGAATCCTAGAGCTATTATCACAAGAAGTTTGGATTACATAAACTTTAGCATATTGAGAAGGATTCTTCAGTTCTAGGGAAAACTCAGTATGTTGGCACTTGAATAAAACAATGTTTTCGGCACTCTAGTATGAATAAATGGAAAACTCTTGGAAGAAGGAGGGCTCGTCGATCAAACGAAAATGATGGAAGCCCCAAGCGGGGTATTGTGCATATACAAATATACATATGCTTCCTTTTATTTATTTCCATGACTTGCTCTCACATATTTTTATTGATTTGTTTCGAAAATTAGTTTAACAAGTTTTACATGCCCCGTTTTGCGACAGTGTTCTGTTTTCTACAGCTTACTTTTCACTCATTTCCAATGCAATCCCAAAGTTTTTTTCTGTGGTTTGATTTCTGCAGCACTATCCCTAATTTTTCAGGATTTCCAATAGGAAAAGGAAAGATGGTTACAAGTAAACAGTTAATTAACTCTTGGCTATTTACATAGATGGGCTGCTGAAGGAAAGAAAGATTCTTCGTTTTATGTATTCGAGAGTGTAACTGTTTTTATAATATTACATTCAGCCTGGGAGCTGCCAGACTTGCTGTCTTCGTTGGAAAATGTTGTACAATAGCAAAAATTCAGTTACAATTCACAATCATAATACAACCCACGAAGTTTATTTTGAATATTTGAAGATAATAAAAAGTACGGAGAAATGTATTCGGTGGAAAGAGAAATTGTCTGTACTTTCCATGTTGCTTTATGCATACGTGAAATACATAATGCATATTTCTTAACAAAACTTCATTTTTTGTTCAAGTAGGCACTTTTAGCTTCGGCTTCACTATTTGTTTCCCCGTAATTACTACTCTTTGTAATAAATAAGAAAAGTGGAAAGAAATATACAAGAATTAATTTGGTAGGGCTGCGACGGTGTAAGAAAGGATAAAAGTACAATAGGATTTTATATGGACTTTGTGGCATCTTGTAGCTATTGGTAAAAAAAAGTTGAAAGAGGAAAGAGCTTTAATGGTTACGTACTACTGGAATTTGGAAAACTAAATACATTTAAAGTTCACATTCATGGAGGATCGCTTCTATGAAAGAGGATTTGAATTTGATATTTATTATTCTCTATTAAGGAGGGCGGCTGCAACACCCCTTGTAGCTCTTTTTGTTTCCAAAGGAAACACTTTGAAAGTCGGAAATAAATGAATACCCTTGTAAATTGTCTATTAATGTCGAGCGATAATGGCAATGTGCTTTCTAACGGAAGAGAAAATATGCTAAAGTTATTTATGATTTTGGCATTGTTCATACATTCACTTCTTTTTTATTCCCACTAAAACCAATTGACTATATAAATGAAATCATATGAAATTAGTACGGTGTGTATTATTCACTTGAACTTAATGATGTTTCTCCCCTTGTACAAATTTAAATGACGTTTGACTTGTATCTGCTCGGTATTTTGTACATTTGACAATCCTTTATCGTGTAGGATATTTTATAAATGGCTTTTTCTAGCCTTATGGACTGTTTGAAGGGTTGGAAAGATGGTGAAAATTGTTTGACTGCCAGAACTTTTTGGATGGATCAATACAAACATTATAAATGGTATTTCATTATTGATTTTAGGTGGACTTCTCGGAGAAGCCTACGTTTTGGAAAGCTTTGAAACCGCCAGCTAAGGATAAATGTGGAGAGCTGTTGGTATCTCTTTGCTATCACCCTACAAACAGCAGTTTAACGCTTACATTACTCAAAGCAAGAAGCTTGAAAGCCAAAGATATAAACGGGAAATCAGGTAAAGTATTCATTGTGATATTATGCTATTGAGACCAACAGCTTTCGTTTCCATACATGATACATGAGGATATAGGAAATCAAAATTAATTTGTATTGGTTTTTCATGGGAATTTTTTGTCTCGCAGATCCTTACGTGAAAGTGTGGCTTCAATTTGGGGAAAAGCGCATCGAGAAACGGAAGACACCGGTTTATAAGTGCACTTTGAATCCTGTCTTTAATGAAACCTTTACTTTCAACGTGCCCTGGGAAAAAATTCGCGAATGTTCTTTAGATGTATTAGTAATGGATTTCGATAACATTGGCCGAAATGAGCTCATTGGTCGGATTATGTTAGCAGGTATTTTGTACAATAGTATTTTCTTCTCTAGAGTAAAAGTCATACATTATTTATCTGTGGCTCTTCTCAGAATCTAATTTTTGTGAGTAGAGTGAGATTTAAACACGGAGGCTTTTGTTTTATTCACAGGCAAAAACGGAACTGGAGCGTCTGAGACAAAACACTGGCAAGATATGATAACCAAACCGAGGCAAACGGTTGTTCAGTGGCATAGGCTCAAACCTGAATAGTGAATGTCTATTCTGAAAAATGTATATTTTTGTGAGTAGCATAGCTGTATCATAACACTCTTCACTAGTCTTTTCGTCGGACAAGAGTTTCCTCCATAAAGCCCTCTTCGAGTTGGTAAGCTTTGATTATATTTATGTTATCAAGTCCTAAATACATAGACATAAATATTTTATTGCCATCCATTTGGGGAGCACAGAAGTTTTGACACTTTTTATTCCATTCCATTCATCTCCTTCTGTTTGCACAAGAAAACTAATTCATGACAGCAAAAATGAAGGAAGGAAATCAATCAGTTAAAGTAGGCTTCTGTTCTAAAAGTTGAGATGGAGAAAGTGTAGGAAAAATTCAAAGTATGCGTTCGTTAACCATCTCCTTAACAGTAACATTTCATTTTCCTAGAGGAAAGAGAAACTTGTGAAATGAAGAGAAAGGTCGGAATCATTAGGGTAGGGAAGCATGAAATTGAGAACAAATTGACTTTTTCTGCTTTGACAAGATTTCCACTAAAAGTCTTAATTGAACTGGAGACATTTGACGAAAAAAATTGGAGCACATGTACAAGAAGCAATAACACTTCCGTGGGAAAGGAAAAAGCAAGGACTTTGAATTTTTTTGAACAAGATTGATGAACTGCAGATGATTGATGAAAGTCTGTGAGATGAGAGTAAAAAATGAGATACGAAAACTCTTACGGCAAAACTGTAGGTTTTATGACCACAAGTTAGACAAAAAATATATACATGAAAGGAGATACATTTTTTATAGAAATCTTGGAGGGTACTACAGTGGGTATACCACTTGAACCAGATCTTTTACTATTCTGACAAAGCTAAAGTAAAGTATAGAAACTGACTTCGTTTCCTTGCAATTTGATTTGAAAAATCATCGGATTCAGAAGTAATAGTGTTTCTGTTCCTGATTCAGAATTGATAGAATAGATCTTATCCCGAATATTTTCGCACGCACTGATTTCTATAACTCAGCTGGATTGGCATGGCATTTGATGAGTCGTTTTTGTTGTCAACGAAAATGTTACATGTCCCATATTCCATCTTCCAGAAATAACATGACCAATTTCACCTACTTAAGCTTCTTTCTTCAAATTTAAAGCAAATTGTTATTCATATAATGAAATTTTACAATTAGTACTTTTTAAACGTATACAACTAATAATTATGCACTCAAAATTGCTGAAGGATGAAAATTAAGGGCATTATTACGAAGGAGAGAAAATAATACTGTCTAATTCAGCTAATGGATTTCTGAGAGGTTGCAAAAAGTTTTTTAAACTTACAAGATGTAGATAATTTAATTTCAGAAGCCCAGATTCAGTTGCACTTACTTTTTTTAAGTTTCTGATCCCTCTTGATGGCAGATTTTTTTAGAAAGAGAAATAAAGTACCCTGTTTACAAAGGTCATTTCATTCAAGCAGAAATCTAGGTTTGTTATTTCATTGTTCGCTTAGTTAAACCACAAGGGAATAACGAACTTCACGCAAAAACTTTACTAATATGTTTGATAAAATTTCAAAGTGTTTGCAATTATTGTTACCTTATCTGTATGTTATTTCTCAGACTATCTCATCGTACTTGCTTTCAGTATTTTCCATTCCCATATCATCCATAACATTACCACATCTTCCTAGAATCACCAAAGCTACTGAATTAAGCACGTAGTTCCATTAGAAAGATGGAAGTGTTTTGATCAACATTTTTGTCATGATTTTGTGGAGTGATAGAAGTTGTAGCAATTACGAATTCCCCACTTGATGTGGTGAGACACTTTGCTTTAGATCCAGAATGGGAGACTTCCTCAAACTTGGTACAGTGGTAAGAGGTTTAATAGTCCGACGGAATAGATACGGGGACATTTTCGATTCGATATATGCCTATCTTGATACTTATGTGATCATGAACTCAATCGGTGAAAGATTATTGTTTTTATCTCCAGGTTGGGTTGTTTCAAGAGAATGGCTTCCATTTTTGAATAAATGAAAAGGAACAGACAACTTGCCGTTGTGAATTATCAAAGAGTCTTCAAGTTGCTGGGAGAAGCTGTCAGAAGAATAAGAATATTTCCGAGTGTGATACTTCACTACCTGATCGATAAGGAACGAGCGTGTTATTACTTAATTATTTAAGATTTTGCGCATCTATTCCTAAGATTCAAACATCTGTAGCACTAGTTTTAGTGTATTATTATGACAAGTTTATGATTGAGGAGACAAAGGTGTAATATCTTAAATGCAAGCAGGCTTGTGCGGATCCTATCCTTTGTTCTAGTTGGCATTTGAGATATTTTTTATTTTTCAAAACTTAAAGTTCATTTTTGAAGGCGATTGAGTAAGCCAATGAACCAATTTGAACAAAGACGAGGTTTTTTTTAAAGAAGATTGGAAATACCCGAAGCAATGTACAGTTCACAGTGTAACCCATTAAATAACTCATACAATCAGCCGGCAATCAAACCAGCCATGATCAGTGGCGTCAATCGACAAAAGAAATCAGAATTCGCTGTAGTAAAGATATCTAGGGTACAGGCGACTTTAAATTTAAGTGTAATGTAAATGTTCAACGTGACAATCATCGATTTCATCAGATTTTATTCAACCAACTTTAGGTGAATTATAAAAAAAGAGACACTATCTAAGTTAAAGCTAAGTTAAATATTGTGGTGAATGAGTTTGAGAATGCTAAAGGAGATGTTACTGTTTACAACTTATTGAATACTTCTATGCATGCTTGCAAGATACGTTGCTCCTGTTCTGGCTGATAAATAATAACTTTAGATACTAAAAATGAAGTCGTAGTATTTGAAAGGACAATGTCAACCTGCCACTCGGTCAGTTTGACTCAATCCCTCAGGATAGAAGTAATTTTTCGGTATTTGTGAACTTGTGAACGAAGATTGAACTTGAGCCCAAGTACCGTTTAATTAAACTAATGTATTTTCATCTTTGACCTAAATATTTGTAGGAACACCGAAGCTAGTTCTGCATGACTGATTAGTGTCCTCAATACTTATTTGAAAGTCTTTTGGTGCTGTCAATGCCCATTTCCGATTGCGAATAAATTTGCCTTTGGAAGATATTTAATCAATATTCGTTATTGGGATCGGGCACGAATATATATTTCAATTTTTCTTCTCAAAGAAATGAGGTACCTGCATGTCTACCTCCAGTACAGTAAAAAATATATTTAAATATTATAAACCCTTCATTCAGAATATTTATAAGGCTTGAAAAAAATCTATTCAACAAGCATAAACCTCATGGCCTGATCTTAACATAGGATACGGCACTATATAACCATGTACTCACCCGCCTCCCATAATTTGCCGTTTTAATTTTTTAATAATCTAAACTAATGGAATCAAGGGATTGTACTTGCTATTAGAACATAATTATTTACAGAGATATACCGTCTACTATAGATACCTTACTTAGCTTAGGTCTTGCGAAGAAAGCAGGTGTGACTAAGGAAACGTCTAGAAATTTGTAGTTGTATTTAATTCATGTAAATTGTGCCAACGCGCTATCCTTGTTCGTATATGGCCAGCCGGAAATCTTTTATAAATTATGACTCAAGTCAGCTGGGATTTGCTTTCAAGTATCGACAACACTTCTCTCAAGTTATCAATGATTCTTGTGTACTACCTACGGATACTAATCTAATTGTTGAATATTTTAAAAAAAATGGCAATGTTATGTCTAGCTAAGCCCTAATGTTGCATTAACATGCATATGCATATAAATATATATATGTATGCTAAAAATACACACTAAAGAGGGAATACAATTTTGAGAAACTTGAAATTGCTCATAGTCATTAAGGGTACGATGTTCAATGTTAAGTAATGTTAGTTTATTTATCTTCCACCGTCTGTAGGTATGAAGGTGTATTAGATGAGATTTGATTTTCATACAACTACCCAAATAATTTCGATCATAAAGCACTTAAGACTGAATGAAAATTTATATCCTTTCCGGTCTCTTCTATTTTGACAGCAATGCAAGTCAAAAATTATGTCGGTGTGTGTGGAAATCAATTTCTTAGGAATTCTTGGCCTGTACAGAACTAATGTGTAAGACAGTCATCCCTGATTATTGAAGCACTTTGTGAACTCCAAACTGTACGACAGGAGGAAAGGAATTCAAGAGTACCCTTCAACGTTCAACGTTTCAGGTTTCAGAATATTTTGTTAGAGATAAAAAAATTAAAAATTTAGTTGGAGGAGTATGAAATGTAGCACTAGTCTCCTGATTATAATAAATATACAACGATCAGTGTCGAATAGTCCTATGTAGAAAGTATATAGTTGGATTAAAATTGAGACGGTAACATAAAAAAGTTGTTGCAAGTTATTTTCAAAGCCGGCTACTTGCTACGGCATCGTAACGATAAATAACAACCGTTATGACCATCATAAAAGAGTCAAACTTCTAGTTTAGTACCTGCCTCCATCGACTGTTGTTCGGACTGAGGTACATGGAACTTCTGGTGGTTCTGCCGATATTCCACTCATGTCAAAAAGTTTTTGCTTATAATACAATTATTTCTACATGGGAATGAAATAAAACTTCACTTCAAGTTTTATTCCCACCAACTTCTCGGTCACCACCAAAATAAATCATATGTATTTCTTTGCCAACCCTACATCTAGCTTCCACTTGCCTATTCAATTTATGCTTCTTATGCTCGAAAATAAGCAACTCAACAATCAGCAAGTTCGTCCATAAATTTTGCTCAATTCCATACAAAGTAGCCATACGAATCGTTGCAAACATGAATGGCGTGGCTTCGGGAGAGCGACATGTACATACATCCGAGCAAGTATTGTTGACCATCTTTATTCCTCGCAACAAATAAGTCCCTTAATTACTTTAGACCACTCTAAATTTGAAAACAAAATTTTACCTTTTTTCGATTTCCTACACTGAACCCGTTATAAAACCTTACAGTTTTAAAAATGTTTATTTTGACTACGATTTCAATCTTCTTGGCCTGTTTTTAAATTATATTACATTTGCGTCACAACTTTGCGTGTCGATATTCGAATTCGACACATAATCACGACTTCCATGTATGTTATGGCACAGCGAAATTCAATTTGTTAGAAGACTTCAACTTTCTCCTTCAGAGTTATGTAATTTTAGAAAAGGTGTAAATTATTTGAAGAAAAATAAACGAAAAAATCCAGAATTCTAATATTTTTTGGGAGACATAGATATACTTTATACTTCACATACTCGCTCGGACCATATAAGGGCGTTTTGGAAGCCCCCATTCCTCTTTTGACTAAGAGCCCCTAAAGCCCCCAGAGCCCATCCTCCTTTTGACTAAGAGCCCACAAAGCCTCTTCCAGAGCCCCCGGAGGGCTGGGGGAAAGCCATTTTACCCGTCTATGGTCCGGACATACATGTCAGAAGGGGCTTAAACAGAAACAGCAGCTGGAGCACAAATTAATTTTCATACATAGATTATAGATATTGATACCTTAAGCAAAGTTAAAATAATAATTTCCACTCTCAACTGATTCAAAGTCCACCCACTTAATTCTGCATATTTCTACATCAGAGGAGACAGGACTGCTCATCATCAACTCTTTCAAATTCCTTCAAATATAGGTCGGCAGAAGCAGAGGGTTTGAAGTTGTGGCCATGTGCACAGTTCTACGTTCTACTCACATGTATGATTGAAGCCGAAGCCAGAGCCACATGGATCGTGTTTGACATTGGCAATGGTTTCTTGATCAGGGAAAGTAGAGTTGTAAAGCACAAAGAGAGAAAGCACATGCAAAAATATACATGGAGAAAGTAATCCTTTAAAACCTGAAAATTGAGAAGGGAGCTTGCGCCCTTCATGTCTGATCCTCACGAGAACCGAAAAATAGAAACTGAAGGCGAGGGATGAAAAACCCGGATTCGGGACAGTAAACTCAGCCACCCATCAGTGGCTCCGGCTAAACATCTGACGAATCCCTAAACTACCCATGGACGGATGGGTGGCTTTCCACTGGGTGACAGTGCAATCTATGAAAGATAATTCATTCCCTTTCTCACTGAAATTTTTTAAACACTTTCTTTGACAAGAAAATATTTTCCTTTCTCTTTTCAATTACATTCCAGTAAAATTTGTCCATAGTTATTATTAAAACTACAAAGGACACTGCAACCTCTAGAAACTTTTATAGTTTGAAAATCTATCTTCATGTATTCTGCTGTATAATCATTGATAAAGGTAAGTAAAGTAGAATTATACATGCAAGGCATACCAATAACTACAAATATTTTTGTATTCGATGAGATTCATCTGCTCACGTATAATACTTTAGATATGGTAATGCCTTTGTGATAATATGGTTTAGGGCGAGGCGAGGAGGGATTAAACAAATAGTTTTATAGCAACTTTAATGTATGCATTTATTATTTTACACTTGGAGGATCGAGTGTGTACATTTCCTTTTTTAGAAGTTCGAACAGGATGCTAAATTATTGATAATGAAACCTATTAAGCATTCTCCTCTGGTTAATAAGTTCGTGTTAGACAATAAGATGCAGACTAAATAATCTAAATTAAACGAGAGACAACCTTAAATAATGGACACCAAACTAAAGTTTATATTGATATTATAAAAAATGTAATATAACCATGAATAACAGAGGGCCCGAAGTGCCGGGGTTTAGTGTACCGGAACAAGTGTACAATTTTTAACCTTCTGTTAACGTAACCAAAAAAAAGTATCAAAGTCTTAGTCTTTCATAATGCTTGAAAATTAAGAAGCTGAGAAAACCTTTCTAAAGCTTAATTTTTTACTTTCAAACTTTGAGGCTGAATTTCAAACTTTTCAAAACGTTGTACCGACGTTTCAAGTAAAGTTGCTTGTGAGAGCTCTATCGAGTTGATTTTTTTAGGAAAGAAATACAGCAACCTTGCAAGTGTGCTATTTGTCAGTTATACTTGCAATTAGATACATGTTCTTAGAGACTAGGAACTAGAATTCTGATGCCCCAAATACCTAACATAATAATAAAAAAAGCAGATGTGAGGCAGATGACAGAGGAACAAGCAGATCATAATTTCATTATATTGACACTATTGACACTACTGGCTGCCAGATTATCTAAATTCTAAATCTTTACTTTACTAACAAGTTCCAATTTGGAGCTAGTTTGATTTCACGAGGTGATTCCAAATATCTAAGTGTGCGTATCTCTACATATTAAACAGATTAATTACAAATGAATATCGTATGTGTAGCTCATTTATGTCATTGAATGTAATTTTATTTTTTATAGCTTGAGTAATATAGGCTAGAAGTAACGATAAAAAATAAAGTATAAACCGGGCTTAAGAGGCGCATATCTAACTAATATTAAATGGTAATTTAAGATGCTATCGTGCATGGTTTTAAGCAAACATTTAAAAGCAATTCCCTGGTAGTTTAAACCTTTTAGTAGCCGTTTATTTGTTCCACTTAACCAGGGTAAAATGTCAATGAAACCATTGCTTTTTATCCTTTTTGAATGTATTCAAATTTGCATTTTTCAACTTTATTTTGCAATTTTGAGCTTGAAATGAAGATTGATGAATTTTGATAACTATGGACTAAACTTTCATTAATTAGAGTTTCGTTCACGTTCATCTTTCAATTGGTCTAAATAATTATCAAGATTATGGATCTGCAAGATCGGCGGAAATTTATTTATACTTCCAGTTCCACATATAAAATACGAAATTAGTTAAAGCGGAAGTAATCCCTTATCAAACCTCTTGGGCAGTAATTCCTTCAAACCTGGTCGAAAACATATCCTTTGAAATAATTTAAAAAAAATTATATCAAAACTTTGGAAACTTCAAAAACCCATGCAGCATCTCATTTGGCTGATTGAGTAATCACTTATGTCCACGTAGTGCAAGACTTGGTTTTGTGGTTGAGACAGTTTGGTAACATGGGGATGCAGAATGAATTCACTCACAAAGCGGTGGAAATCCAAACCCAGTCAGTTGCCTAGTTGGCCTGACAGATTGAATATGTTCCCATCAATTAAACTTTTCTGTTAATCTATTTATTACTATTTCGTTCAGAACTAGCTGTGGAACCCAGTTGTCCTGTCCAAATTGAACTAATTCAAGTCGGCTCGGAAAATATAAAAATACTAAAGGACTTAAAGACGGAACTGGTTACTAAATAATTGGTAAGTACAAACATTTATTTGTAAATATCTGTAATACATGTTTTTGTAACAGACTTCTCCAAGATGACTAGAGACTAGATTAGATAGTATTTTGTATTTGAATGATTCTATCGACTTGCCGTTATAGTAGTACAATATGAATAGTAAATTAATTGTAGTTTAACCAAAATTTTGACCATTTGAAATAATTTGTAGCAAGATGTCAATGTCGTCAATGGATCCCCCTCCAAGTGGCCTTCCTGTTAGCTCATCATATCCTGAGCGGATATGCGGGGGCGCTCCAGCTTATACAGATGAAGCTAAATCAGCGGCGATGTTGGTCACTTCGAATCCAACTAATGCCAGTTTTCTTTCTCAACAAAGACCTGGACCAATTCCTGCCCCGTTCCGTACATCTATACCAAACCGACAATATAATGTACCAAACTCTCTGCCTGCAGTACTACCCACTTCGGGTAACATACAAATGAGACTTTTTATGAATTCTGGGTTCGAGTTTCGGAGAAGAAAATATTTAACATGACAAAGCGAGCTCAAGTTGAGCGTCTTAATTTTGAAACCATGTTGATTCATCAATAGTTAATATTTGTTCATTCGTTATTTGTGTTTAGCCTCGGCCCCATCCATTGCTTCAGCAGCAGCAGCTATGGGTGCAACTAGTCCTCAGAACGGTGAGCATCCAAATTCAAGGCTACTTCGGTCCCCTCCATCTAAAATAGAGACGATAAAGAACTGGACTATCTCCTCTTACAAATGCACGAAACAATTAATGTTTGAAAAGCTAGGAAAGACATCTCGGACGGTAGATTCGGGTAAGTCTAAATAGAGTAACACGATTTTTAAGTAAAAAATTATTGAGGAATGAAAACAAATTTTCTTAAAGCAGAGCTGGAGTCAAGAATCGATCATCTTCGAGATATCAAAAGACGGTACCTCCAAGTATTAGGTCTTAGCCGAGCTTTTACTAGCCATTTTTATCATGTCATTCAAACACAAGTAAGCTTACTTACAAAGGGCATTTCAAAATCTCTATGTAATTAAAATTAAAAAGTTAAAGGCTGGATTTATATCGAAATGTGTCTTCTTTACAATCTATAGCAAGCTTTGGCAGAAGTCTTTTCTGATTTGGCTCAGAAATCCCCCGAACTTCAACAAGAATTTCTGTACAATGCTGAGACGCAAAGGAACCTTCATAAAAATGGAGAAATCCTTCTTAGTGCATTGAACTTCTTCTTGTCGTCGGTCAACACACTCTGTAACAAGACGATTGAAGATACTATACTAACAATTAGGCAGTATGAAACTTCCAGGCAAGACAGAGAAAGATTTTTGTTTTTTTCGATTATCTAAGCATCAGCATTTAAATTTTATGCTTGTTATAGGTTGGAGTATGATGCCTATCGATCTGATCTCGAACTCATGCTGCAACTCCCAAAAACTGAAGCAACTACGGCCAAAATAGACGAAGCTCAAAAGAATTTCAATGTCTACAAAATTAGCTATGAAAAGTTACGGGATGATGTGAATATCAAGCTTCAATTTTTGGATGAAAATAGAGTCCGTATTACTACTTCTATTCTTAAATAATTAGATTGCAGATGCTCGGTAATTTTAAAGATTTTTTTTGGCTTTGACAGATAAAAGTGATGCACAAACAATTGCTTCTTTTTCACAACGCCATTTCGGCTTATTTTTCTGGAAACCAGCAAGCCCTGGAGTCAACAATAAAGCAGTTTAGCATTAAAGTTCGAAGTCCGAATTCATCTTCGCCTTCGTGGTTGGAACAATAAGGATTCCTCATCCAGTCCTCGTTTAACTTTTCAAGTTAAGCAAACTCTTCGAAGCGTTCTAGTCCACTCTAATTAAAAAAAACATCTGGAACAACTTGGGTCCGGAGTAATGAGTGACGTTTTTTGTCTACCGTTATTTTTGTAGTTTAGAACCTTACCATATTCTATAATATTCACATGCTGAAACCGAATATTATCAGAATACCTGATAAAATAAGAATATATGCTTGATCCTTGGTGACTTATTTTGCCAAAATAATTAGAGTGAGTTCCTGGTGGTGGATTAACTTTTATTTTTAAGTATCATAAGGATTGAATAACTCATATTTTGGATTGATTTTGTATGAAACTGCGTCGGTTGAGTCAATTCTTACTTATCTTAGTACGCATTACTGCTTAGTAATCTAATATATAATTTTAATGCAGATCTGATGTAGATACCAACTAAATAGCTAAATCGCTTAAAAGGCCGTAAGGCAACACTGTATAGAGATAGCTATAGCAGTATTATTTATGAAACCTCTAGCAGCCGTACACATCCGAAGTTTTTCATGGAAATTTATGAAATAATAAAAACGGTAACATACATGGTAATACAATTTTACAATTCCAAACTTTTATTACCCATCATACTGACTCAGAACTAAAAGATTCATAGATATTCGCACTAAGCACTCTTACACTTTCAGAACTCATTAACAAGTGGATCCAAGGATCGTCGAGGACATCGGTAAAATGAAGGGAATTCATTATTGGGACTAATTTTGCAACTACAACTTTTGGTTCCATTAAAACAGACTGATCTTCAACACTGGTTTCAGCATACGGTTCTCTAATAGATTCAGAAACACGATCGACAAAGTGACTAACTCCATGGCTTTCAAAAAATCTGAGAACACCCTTTACATCATCGGACTCTAACAGATCGTATGTCTCGCATATCAACTTCTTGTACATATCTGGAGGGCCCGAAGCTGCTCCCTGAGAATTTCGAAAGAACTCACGATCTGCCAACAACTCATTAGGAAAAATGTACTTCCATGAATATTTACTGGGATTTCCCAAGCTTTCGTTTTCCGGGTTACTATCAGTCTCCTCTGGGGTTATCTCTTTCCTGATAATTGCCCAAAACGTTTGCTCTATGTCAGTTACGCTGACTACTTGCTTCAATGACATTTGAGTGACAACACATTCGACTTTTTGCAAAATGTACTCGCATATCTTTTCAGCTCCAGAAGAAGCCATGTGCTCGGCCAACATAAGGTATTTTTGTTGAAGATCGCCATTGATATTTGTGACATCTGAGACCAACGGTCCGTCAATATGTGACCCCATGGGTATTCTTCCATTGCTGTTTTCTGTGTACAAATACCCACCAATGACACTGAGTTGTATTCGGACAAGAACGTATAGAAGAGATGTTCCGTATACGGTAGCTAGAACTCTCGAGAATGCTATTACCCTGAGTTCTTCCCATGCCTTCAACTTGTTTTCAACCTCGTTGTTTTTCAGACGATCTAATAGTGTTTCTGAATCCAAAGTTTTTCGAATAGTTTCTTTCATTATACAAACGAGTTGCCTGTAAGTTGTCATGCAGTTCTCTTCCAGACTTTCAAAATGCTGTTGTTTCTTAATTTTTTTCCAATACAATCTGGCTTGATCTTCTTGGTAAGCAATGAAACGGTTGGTTGCATATCTTAATCCGTAACTAGCTACTTGAACAGCTATTCCTCCTATGACCATCTTTCTCCAATGGGTTTGTACGAATGTCTTAGCTTTACGGAACATTTTGATGGTTGCAGACTTGAGTAATGGACTAGCTTATTAGAAATAAAAATGTTTAAGATGAAAAAAAGTGGAAAGGAAGGACGATTAGAGTGACTGGATTGATTTATGAAGATAAAAACTCGGAGTCTCCTGAATCACCGGCGAGTTTCAATCCAGGCGCCTTGTCCAACCTATTGACGACGAAGTTGGTCGTATCTATAAAACTGCAAAATCTTTCAGTCAGAATTTTGCTTCCACGATATGTATTTTTGAATAAACTTATTGTTTGCATTGGTATTTTACCGTTCCACACAGTTGACAAGACAGGATTCCGTCTTCCCGTCCAATCTCGTCGAAGGCTTTTCCACACACAGCTCCCAGCACTGCTCCGTCAACCCATGCACTAGATGCTAAAATATAAGACATTTAAAATTACAAATTGAGGCAAGTAATATATTTTGATACTCTTTCCACGACAATTGACAGAAACTATGAAAAATAAGTTGCACATGATTGAAAGACAATAAAAGTACCTGAAACCGCTGCCTCTGAGTTTCAACTTCAATAAAATTTTGAAGCTGTGGGTCTTTTTGAAGATCATCCAGTCCTACACTCATAGTGCCCTCGTAGCAGCAACGCAGATTTCAAAGCAGAAGCGGGTCGGGTAAATGCTTCCCTTCCTTTCAATTCTATACAGAAATAAGATAACCAACTTACAAACAAGAAACTTAAATGAGGAGTCGGGTTCATTCATTAATCTTAATTCAAAAGTCAGCATTCCAATTTCTAACCCATTTCGGCAAGGCATCGGAAAGGAGATTACAAAATTCAGAGATGGAAAGTCAATGCTTAATTGAAAAAACCGGTGTGTTTATTTCATATTTCCGAGCGAGATAAGAATAGTGATAGTTAAAAATTGAAATTTATAGCAACTTAGAGTCTACATAGACAAAAAAAATTTGTTTTCAGACACGCGGGTGGAATCTACCAATCGTTTTCAAGTTTCAAAGGTTTAAAGTTCCATTAGCAAGGTTCGAATTTGACACTGCCAGTTCATTAATCTTCAGTAAGTATTTTAATTATCAGAATCTCAAACTACTTCAGGTGTCAAGACACAGGATGAGGAATGCTAGAAGATCTCATTTTAAGATCTAAACTACTTTAATAAACTAATTACCGACTGAATTAAGAATAAAACCCTCACGGCGGACAGTAAATACACAAATCACAAATAGCGTCGGTTATAACTTATTTATAACTTGCAGTTAGAAGAATATGATAAAAAGAAAAAAACGGGCGCAGTGCCGGCAAAGAGGCCCTTTGTGCGTGTCATTAATAATATCGAACCAGAGACTATTCAATATACAGCAAATCGTGCAATACCGAATAATTAACAATGCCTAGTAGATTGATTGTTGAGAAGCTCTCAACCCGCAAGTAAGCAGGCTATTGAGAAATCCATTTTAGCTTACCTCCCCAGTTACTTGTAGATTCCTCACCCCGCAATATAAATCTTATCGTTCTGCCCTCACAGTTCACAGTTGAGGAGGCTGAGTAATTTTAATGAATGGTTGTGAATTGTGATTAATTGGATGAAGGAGATTGCAATTCTTGGAGATAAATGAAGAATGAATGATGAAATGAATCCTGAGACCGAAGCTAATGTTTTCATTTCAAAAGATGTATCCGCCTTGGGAAGTCTAAAAAGATGTGCATAGGTGGCAATAGAGTTTTCTCTCATGTTTCACCATCTGAAATTCAAGGGGCCCTTAGCGACCTTAAATCTTATTAACCATGATGACCCTAGCACATCTTTTTTGCGTTTAAAATCCAGAAATATTAGCAGACACTTTTATGGATTGTAAGTTTCAAATTACTGTTGCCGTCGTCAATATATCATCCTATAAATTCATATAACATAATGTGGTTATGTATCATGTTGCAATATGATCATTTCAGGGATAGAATTTTGAATTAAACTCACAGTCATATTATTGAGTAGTTGATAACTTTTTTATTTCACATTTCTTGTGGACAAATTAAAAATTATTCTTTAAATCAAAGCATAAATACTTTAACTTTGCACTGTTTACATTGTATTCATTTACAGACCTAAAAATTCCAAGTGACAAGGAATTCCATTGAAGCAAATGGCTTTCTTAAAACAAAGTCTGTTTTATTAAAAACTTTCCAGACCCTTTAAAATATTAATTTAAATAAGAAGAATTAAGCAAACGATCAAGTATTTAAGTTCATTACAAAACTGAAACTAACAATCAGAATACATCATTTTACAATTCCTAATACTATATCTGAATCTCGTTTGCGTTTGAATATAAAAATTTGGCTAATGCACTCGTAGATTGTCTCTGGTCTGATGAAAAGTAGTTGTTTTACGATTTACACGATGAATTTCGGATAAGTTTTCCATAGGGGTATTTAAAATATACTCTTAATGACTAAAAGCCCACATCACAATTAGTCCCACACTGAGTGAGATAAGTTGAGATAGTTAAAGTAAACTCCTAGAAAAAATTCGTGGGATGACATCCATCACTTCAGAGGTCGATGCACGAGTCGTCGTACGGAAGGGTTGTAAGTGGAAGGTAGCTAAACAAAATGAAAAATATTGATTGGTAAAAAATTAAAAATAAATATATATTTAGAAGGATTCTACTTTTACGGTTATGTTAGAGGCTATCATGCGGTTGAAGTGTACATTATATGTACACATGCATAAATAATCGTTAAAACTAAAACAAGCGACACATGACCATAAATTTAATTATAATATTCAAGTTTTTAAGTTTTACATGCTAATAAAAATATGCAATATACAGCATAGCCCCCCTCATAGATAAACCCACACAAAATAAAATTTTGGAGCCATGCAGAGTTGTTATAGATTATAAACCGAAACCGATGGAATTATTTAAAAAAAATCTCCTAAGATTTTTATGGTTAGTATTTAAATTAAAGTTTGAACAGAACACCGTGATTTTGTGATTAGGACAATCCTGAACTGAGTGTTTCTTCTCAAACTTGTAGGGTCAGTGATAGTTCACTAGACAAATTGTAAGATATACTAAAAAAGGTAAAAATATTGTTTGACATTTAGTTTAAGAACCCAACGGATTCTTACAGATGCTTACGGAATAACGGCAAAAAGTGTATTACTTTACTTGCAATAGAAAAGCCAATTTGAACGCATCTTAACAGACTATGAATTGGGTCCATATTCTTTTTGCAAATAGATAAATTATCCATGTACTAGCGAAATGCAAACTCAACGAAACACGATTATGGTGCATACATAAAAATAAGTGAAATTGTTTTTAAAGTTAATCTTACAGATGCTCCTATGACCCTGGATAAATATCGGTTACGAATAAGAAAATCAGATCTAGTTGGGCTTGTAGGAACTGCTGAGGCGTACAATTGGTCCCTTTCCAGAGATTCTGCCAGCCTACACAGGCAAAACGTTTTTGTTTACAAACTTGTCTGGTTTTAAAATGGTAAGGTAAGTTCAGTTTTCTAAATCTCTAAAAAAAAGTAAGGAATTTAAAAAAAACAAGAATCGGGATAGAATAAAGACACGGACAGAAACTCGGGAATGAATAGCTAAGGACTGACAAAAATGATTTTCAAAGTATCAACAATTACAGCCATTTTAAGAGAAAACTCAAGATCAATCAGAAAATGAAGTGCGCCTTCAACCTAATTAATAAAAACTTATCATTACAGATACACCTACTAAACCATAACTCATTCAAATTTCAACGACTACTGGTACAATACTTAGGACAATAAAGAGAAAATGAAATTGTTATGTATGACAGCTCACATTCTGTCGTGTTCCCACCGATCTCGTTCTTCGATGGACATATTGAGAACCCCAGTGTGGGAGGAATCACGTAACCACAACAAAATAGTGCAAGCCAATGACACTAAAGCACACAATAAAACATAATTGTTACATGTACTTCACCTGGAGTCGATACATCAAGGATATCCATCATTTTCAATCATCATCTTGGACTAATTCTTCTGACTCATTATTATTTTGTCTTTCCAAGTGCTCTAGTAACTGTCTACGGGTTGGGCTCATACATAGGCGTCCATCCGAGTCCGAAAACCACAGAAGAAGTAGCATCACCAAAGCAACTATTCATTTAATTTAATTTAGGTTCACTTATGGTGCTTATGGTTTCAGACTTCAAAAACTAGCTTCAGTAGAATTCAATAATCATTGGGTTACAACAAATTTGTTGCAGCTTTATGTAGGTGGTGAAATGTCGAGAAACAACATTTCAAATATTTCAATGTGATTACCTCTTGATGATTCGTGATATTACTTCTTCAATTCAAATAAATTTGTCTAGGTTAAAAAATCCCCGATTACACGAGATACTTACGACAAAGCCACGCCAAGAAAAATACTTCTAATAGAAGATATCCGCCAGTATCAACTATGTATCCAGCTACCATAGTTATCACAGCCAGTCCAAGGTTTTGTACAGCTTGCATTCTGTAACCCAACATTTTTTGAGATTTACTTATGTTAAATCAAGTTGTTTTCGGATGGTTCTAGATCCATGTGGTTTAAACTTGATCTATAAATCTACATTAGTTCTAGATTTAAAATAAAAACGATAAATTCTTACATTCCGTACGCTGTGCCAAGCTGATGTTCTGGAACTACTAAAGCCACCATGGGCCAAAGTGCACTGGCAAGCATTGAGTATGACAATCCCATTATACACATTCCTATGTAAGGGTTCAGGAATGTGAAGGCTAAGAGTGCATGAGCCCCTATCGTGACTAGAATGGCGACAAATACCCAAAATATATTTCTTCCAGTTTTGTCGACAAGCAGCCCGAACAAAGGAGAAGCTACAGCAGATACAATGTACAGTATACTGTTGACAGCATTTGCTGCAGTTGGTGAGTAGTCATATTTTCTTTCAAAAAATACCCTAAAAAGATAGAAAATTAGACTTTCAAGAAATTTAAAATTACAACCTTCATTTTAAGATCAAAAATCTTACTTTCCAAGGCCGATAAATGGAAATATAGCTACATAGTATGCGACGCAAGATCCACACATCAACCAAAATGATAGTGGAAAGTATTTAACGTCAGACAACTTGACAACTTCATTGGTTCCAATTGCCTGCTTTTTAAGTATTTTCTCAGCTCTGTAATCAAAAACAGCTAGAGCCATGGCACAGAATAAGGACAAAACGCAGGTCAACGCGGCTAGAAATGTTGAAATGACAGTTATTAATTTGAATACATAAATAAATTATTGAAATAAATTACCAATGAAAAGTACCACTCCTGTGCAAGTATAGCCCTTGTAATATTGATTCATCCATGAGTATAAGGGTTCCATTAGATTAAAATTAACCGTAGACCCCACTCGAGCAAAACTTAATTGAAGGCCGAAAACCATATTTAACTCCTTTCCTTTAAACCAACTGACAGCATATGTATTCTGAGCAACAGCCAAGGACTCTCCGCCGATACTATATTTCAACAAGTAAAGTATGTTTTGAAATTTAAAAAAAGCTCAAAATATTCTATTCAATTAGCTCATATTTATCTCCTGTGATTCGATAGCTATAGAGAATTGGGGATGGGTGTTTAATCTGCAGAACCTAGAAGAGTTAGGTCTCGGAGGATTTGTCCCATTAACGTGGAGCTTAATCGAAACTCTCGGTAACCACAATTTCATCTCTTTGTATATTTAATTTCTTACCCAAAAATAAAACGGCCGACGATCATCAGCCAAAACATGTCTAGAATTCCACCAAGGGCAAATATGAGTTGGCCGATGACAAGAAGTATACAGAATATGATTGTTCCAAAACGAATTCCAAAAACGCTAGAATTAAAAATTTCAAGTTCAATCAACAGTATGCTGTAGGATGGTGGATAAAAAAAAACTTTCCTAGTACCTGTCAAGGAGAAAGCCTCCAACGAAGCAGAGTACAACGTTTGGCCAAGAGTACCAAGAGTACAGCTGAGCAAATTGAGTGGTTGTGATGCCCAGGTCCGCCACAAATTGGTCTTGCAGGGCTCCAGGATTATCATAGCAGAAGTAAGACCCTAGAACAATGACAAGCAATGTACATTAAACACAGAAATAAAATATAGATTTAAAATAAAAAGGAACAATAATCTGTTCACCTACCAAATCCTAGGAAACACATGAATAAAAGCACCATAAAACGGTGAAGGCTACTTCGAGGGTCACATAGGGAGAAGCAACAACCCTTGTTGTTCCCTTCAGGGTCCCCATCACCATAGTCTCTTGTATCTGTACTTTCTCCAGTTAAGGCCTCCGTGTCTGTCATTTTACTTTTTCAAGTAATTCAATTAAAAACTATACTACATAAACTTAGAGAAAATAAACGACAACAGGAAACGAAAAAAAACTCCTACGCCCAACGATCTGAAAATGTAAAAAAAAACATAATTAAAATTTTAACAAGTGACAATATTTTAAACGACAAGACCAGAAGATAGATGAAATGAACCACCTTTGAACGGTTGAACCCAATAATAGCAGATATTTACGAAATCCTCCCACCCTCTTTTTTAACATAAGAATTTAGTTGAGTCAGCAGAACATTGTTTTTTGTCTATTCAGCATTAACAAGTTGCAAAAATATTTAAGAAACTAATTGTGAGTCAGTGATATATTGGTATTAATTTTTTATGCCCCGTTGGATTATAATTTTAAAAAGATATACAATTATAAAAACAAACCAAGTAAGTACTCAGAGAATCACAATACCATTGATTGAAATCAGAAATAAATATTTTGTCTACAACAGCTACAAGTTGAGTGAGCTCGTCTGATTATGACTAACGACTTATAGTTGACTTTACCTTAATCAGAGGTGTCAAATGTTCAATAATCAAAAATCAAAACAAATCCAGTGTAATCAAGTATTTAAAAAAATCCTTTAAACTCTTTCCGTGAGCATACAGAGTTAACTGCACGTGACATTAATCCACATTTTACTTAGCCTGTTCTGTAATCGGTTATTAACCTGTATTGTATATTGCATCCTACTTTTGCTAATGCCAGACCCATTTTTTTGATGATCAACGTAATATGAATGTTCCTTAATGCCCAAAGATTCCGTCAAATAAAAAACTACAAAACTACAGATTGGGAGTATTCCCTTGGGACACTGTAAAAGTCGGGTAACCCAATTTTTACCCCTATTGGGTTACCCGACTTTTAGCAGGGGTAAAAATTGGGTTATCCGACTTTTAAAGTGCTCTGAATACGCCCCTTGGAGTTATAATTCATTTTCCAATGATAATTGACAATCATCGGTCAACCATATAGTGTCCACAAAATGCTTACAAGTTCCCAAGACATTTTGGTGCAGAAGAAACTGGTTTCAGTTTGATAATACTAAATAATATCCGGATTCTCGTAATTTTTCAAAAAGTACAGCTTACTTACCCGTTTTCTGTGGAGTTTAGTTGGTTGGGAACTGAAGCCACTTGTTGTTATGAATAGACACGGTCGTTTCGATTGAAGCTCTTGATCGCATTACAAAGCTAATTAATAAACCCAGATTATTTTTGTATTAAAACAAGCTGGTCACTTAAATTTACCCCACCCACAACTCGAGATTATTTGCAGACAAGATTCTTTAAATTCTGATTATCTGTCATTTTCTGTCAATTCTCTGATCAGATGGGTAAATCTATCCTAGTACTAATGTACCAGTATAGCAAAGTCACAGAGTGCCGAGTGGGCCGAAAGGAGACCCAAGTAGCAGTAGGAGCCGAGCTGCAAGTGTGAACAATATCAAGGGGATTTGGTGGAACCAGGAATTTTAGCTTCCAGCTAGGAATTTATGATCTATTCCAAACGCTTTAGAATATTGACTTTGAATTACTTTGAATTGCAGGCTTCGAGAACTTTGACATATGAATTATTTTTGTAATATAACAAATGAGTGTATTTGCTGTATCTTATCTCAATGTTTATTATTGATACGAACACCCCCCTTACCCTTTCATACAGAAAACAGTTTAGGGGATATGGAATATAAACGGAACTAGCTGAAATTGGTGAATCTACGGAGTTAAATATCAGGCAATTGAAATTTCCTTCCCCAAACACCATGATCGTAACAATGCACGAATAGGCTTCTTTCATGCAAATAGGACGAACGATAGAATAAACTACATCAAATAAAATGGTGAGAGGCCTGGGTTCTACGTATCCGTCGACTCGGTACCACAGGTCACCGCGGTGGTGGTGGTGTGTCGTGTGTCCAAACTATTTGCTTTTATTCAAGCTTTCCGAATCTATTCCAAGCACAATGAGTAGAATGAAAACGAAGAATCTAGTTAGAATAAAATCACGTTCCTTCTGATTAGCAAATCTCAAATGAACAAATGTGCAGTTTAGGTATGAATAATCATAAAAGAATAAGATCAAAGAGCATCAAGAATAGAGTATTTTTCAATTGTTTAAGAGTTTAATGAACTATTTAACAATAAAGAACAAGATAAGAAGCTGGAAATGATGCATTGTAATTGCACGTCCCCACACCTCTGACTCATATGTGGTGTAGTTTGTTCTACAACAAATTTTGAAGAATAAATCTGCTCGCTAAAGTTTTATATTCTAATCATCACAATCTGGCATCCAACTTCAAACTAGTACTGATACAAATAGATTTAACTATGACCTTTCGAACCTCTATTAATTCTAAGTTGAGGCAAAAGGGGACATGGTCACGCGCCATGGTAACGGTTTCACCTTAGTATTACATAAACATGTTTCTGTTACTCACTATAATATATTTAGAGACTAAAACAAATAAATCTGGCCGTAAACGGTCGAACTAACAGATTTAAACATAGATATACAATTAAAAATAGTTACATCGTTACATGTTATTTTCAGATTAGATACCGTTTTCAATAGCTAAACGTTTTTTGTATAGATACATATATTCGGTTTGGTTAAATCTAATAATTATAGTTTTACCACATGCTAAAATTTTTATGAAACATCTTTAAATTCTCATTTTCACTTTTGTAGCTCGGACCAAAATAACAAAACGCGTGACTGATGCGGAGATAGGTTGTATCTATCAATCTGAGATCACAAGTTTTAGAAAACCTGAGGTATTCACTCAGAAAATGAAACCGACAAATATTTATGAAATGGAAGTTCAGTGAGGTATCAAAAATGTAAGGAGAGAAAGCTCTGACATGTGATACTAATTTACCTTCAAGTTTCAAAGATAAGAAGCTTGTAAGTGTACATCACAATCATGAATGTGCTCAGACAAACATAAGCTGTGCACTACGTTCTCCAATCCCAGTTCTACCTTTGGATATTAGGAATTTGGGATAGGAACTTTCTCCTTGATATCGAGTTACTTTAAAATTCAGTGGAATATGCATGCAACCTTTCATGACATTTAACAAAAGCATACAACTTACTAACTAAATATAAACTATATTAGATTTCATCACACACTCTTAATCATCTTCTTATGATCTAGAACTGATTTAATGAAAGAGATATCGACCTGCGTTTATAAATTCTTCGCATGATAGGATTAGGGTAAAAATTCAAAAGAAATAAGTAATAGAGCTACTTTTAGATTCAAAACAAGACAATCTCTTCGGTAAAACTTATAAAAGGCAGCGACAAAGTAATAATAAAAACATGAAACATGTTTCCAAAGTTGCATCGTTTTAGAAATTAGAAATCTGGATTTTAAAATGAAGTAACAAAAAAACAATGCCACGATCGAAATAATTCCAAAAAATTGTGTGAGAAGCCAGAAAAACATATGCAGCTAAAACTGACGAGAGTGAATGGTTATCAGGTAGTTCTAATTTGGTGTTTGGTGATTGTATTATTGTATATAACGAGTTTCTGATGAACTCTTGCTAACAAATTCTTGACCAATAAGAAGTAATACACAAATTACATCTAGTCAGTTTTCGATTAAGCAATACGTTGTATTAATGTTTAGGGACAAAGGTTTGAATTGGCATATGTATTGTTTCACATTCAAAAGCATAAAATGTTTAGATAGATACTAAAACATCTATAAATTGGTTTTGAACCGGGGCTGGTTTTGGTTGGTTGGTACTTGTTGGCAGTTAATTATGCTGGAAAGGCTTGCGGAAGAAAATTTCTTTGTCAACGGATCATAATTTTAAACTATAAGTCCAGTCAATAGAAGAAGTACACATTACAGAAGATGTGAATAGGTTGACTTCACTGTTTGTCCAAGCTTTTTATGCGGTAGCCCAGACGGTCGGATCTTGTGACTGAAAATTTAAAAAAATTAGCGTAAATAAGATGCGTATTAAACTCGCATTGGGAAAGTGAAGCCCGTTTTCAGCGAAATTTTTTTTGATCCATACATGAGCAGTTTAAGTTCAGGTAGAGTGTCTAAGGCCAATGCTGATTCCAAGAGCTAATGGAGTAGAAAGATCAGACCGGAACCAATTTTTGATTTGTTTTTAAAGTTACTGTTAAGTAGACAGTTACGTTGCAAAGATTGGAATAGCAAGAAGAATTATGCTCGAAATGCTTGTAAGCAGCAGAACCCCATATTAACCCTTGGCATATAACTATTTAAATATCCTATAAATAAGTCAGTTGTGGTAGAATTTGAGATTAAAAGAACTGCAGTGGAACGATTTTTTATATAGTACCCATCACCAGTTTACTTGTTTCTTGTACAAATAGTAAAGGCTTAAATTTTTTCTATTTCCAGTAATTCCACCATTTCTTGTAGTACCAATGAATTTTAGTATCCCCCACAATCCCATATTTTCTATCACCGAAACCAAAATAGAATTGCCATGAGGATCATGCACTTACTTAAATTGGGTAATCTTGCTCGGCACGACTGACCGGAAAACAGATGAAGACTTTGGCAGAGGCTTGTCAGTTTTGATTGTGGAACCAGCAGAATCTTCGTTGTTGTTTCCTTTATGAGAATTTGATACAAAGTTGTGTATTCTAGTTGATGACCTAGTGGTAACACGGGGTACAGATGAGTTGATATTTTCTGAAGCTGACGGTACCAACTGTGATGGATGACCTGCATGAGAAAGTCTCCCAAGAGATGATGATCCGGGATTAGAGGCTTCCCTAGGTTTCTGCAGTGACCCTTTTACGCTTGAATGATCAATCGATTCAGAAGTTATGGTGGAATTCCAGTGACTTCGAGCCTTTGTTCGAAAAGTTCTTGCACATGGAGTATGGGTTTCTCGTGGTGCAGATAATCGGGTCAGAGATCTTGTCACGGGACGAGTGACTACTTCTGTTTGTGAGAATAAGCTGCTGTTTCTGCTGTACATATAATCGTTTAGGTTACTCTGATCGGGTTCATTTTCTAGTGATTTTAGGGTCAGGTTAGCGCCAGTTAGCTCAGCTGAAGGCAACGCCACTTTCGACAGTGTCAGTAGCCGTGCAGACCCACAACTAGCATCGCGATCGCGATACGGCCTATTCGCCCGAGTTTTTCCCAAAATTGGCAGTGTAAGAAAAAATTAGAAACCCACCAATGTTAAATAACGGATTAGTTTCCTTCGATTACAATTGGCATGAAACAATTGCACAATACAATCATATCAATTTCCAAGGGTGCAAGTGTTTCAAACAATAGTGTACCCCATTTTTAAATGGGTGCAACTCAAAATGCGTGGAATTGCTGCAAGGATATTATCAGATTACAAATAGTTTTTTCATATTTTATGATCGTCTCAGTGAATATTTTTACATTCAAGCTTTCCCATACATTCATCCAAAAATTTGGTATGATTTCTTGCTATTGTTTACTTTTATAGGAAAAATATATTCATTGTTAAGCACACGATAATATCCTTATGATTTGAAATATGTAGTATGCACATATTTATAAAATTAAGTTTGAAATTCAAATTTCAGATATTTCAGATTTGAGATAGATATTTCAGATACACAAATTCCGCAATAAATCCAACAAATTTTTAAATCGCATTCTTGACGTAATGCAAGAGTTTCAAATTACTCTGTACGAAGAAAAAATTTGCATGTGATCACAGCAGAAAGAAACAATGCAAAAATTTCAAATCATAATGTTCTCATAGCTCTTGTAAAAATGTCCTTAAAAATATTTTTTGAAGTATGGTGATTACGAAAATAAAAGAAAAATCTTTGTAAAAAAAGGTACAAAAATCGGTGTTTGTAATTGGCTTACTATCTAACGACGACGTATTAGCCCCAATAGATTTAAGCAAGTTACAAACAGCATTAGGCGGTTAAAAGAAATCAAAGCCATTCGAAACGCTTTTGGAAGACAGCTGCAGCAAAATTGGTCTGAAAAAGAAGCTAGTTTGATCATAAATATACATCCAATTCACAATACCTCTTGCTGGAAGTTGTTGACGCATTCGGACCAGCAGCTCTTTTTAATCGAGAAGACTCACGAGTGTCTGAAGCATTCTCGTTTCGATTAGCGGTCATACCTTTGTTGGTCAAGGATGAGTTTGACGAGTCTAGGGTTGATGTAGCAGTTCTAAAAAACATTAATGAAATTCCTGATTTTAAATCTGTTAGTTAGAATAGATAAAATCTGTAAATTGAGAATTAAATTACTGTCGGAGAGCCTTGATCCTATTCAGCATATCTCCTTGTGTAACTTCAGTGTCTTCATTGGCCACTTTCTCTTCTTCGTTAGCCGTACCCTAGTAAAAATTACAAAAACATAAGTTAGTTTGTTATCCATATTTATGTATTATTAACAAGGTTAAAAATAACCAAAAGCAATATTCAATATAATTTACTTCACATGAGGTATCCTCTCCATCTTCCAACTTCATGGACCCCACTTGGGCCAAAATTGAACGGACCTTATCACCAGAAGTCAAAGTTGCATTCGAATTTTCTACATCAAGATAAGTTTTGCCTTGTTTTCTTTTGACACTGTATATTGGCCACTGGAATTTGTGGACAGCTGAATTGTTGTTTTTCTGATTTTCAAGCCGCATTGCATCCCCCTGCTTACGAAGATAATCTTGCTTACTACAAGAGAGCGAAAAAAATTGTTTAAAACTCGGAATTCAGACATTTAAAAGTTTAATACAACAACTTACTCTTCAAGCCATTCCTGTTGCAATCCTATCACAGATCCTGGTCTGCACAACCTCACCCACGCAATGGCTTCTCGAGCAGTAAAGTTGAAGTGCTTGATAATATAACAACCAATAAGGGAGCCAGTCCTTCCAAGTCCAGCTTAAATGTTAACAAGAGTTAATATTTTGTTCCTTCAAGACAGTCAAGATTCAATAACATATGAAATTATTGAAATTAAAGTTAACATATTCAATATGAACCTTTGCAGTGGACAGCTAATGCTCCGGAATTTTTTTCCGAAACGTCCATAAAGATTTTCATTATGGCATCACTTGGAGTGCTTCCATCAGTGAAAAACATGTCTTTATGCTGGAATCCAGCATGTGTGAATCTGTTAGCGTCATACATCTTCCTGTTAAGACGAACGATGGTTCTGACGTTGTTATTTCTGAAGTAGTTAAAATACGCTTCTGGTGCGTGTAGTGGGTAGCCATTCAACATTTTTGATTTAGGATGGGGACCACAGAAAGCAATGAATTTCTCAGGAACGAGCCAATTTAAGTCTGCATTTTCAACTCGCTGTAACAATGCAATGATGTTTAATCATTTAATCAATTTGACAGAGAAACGCACTAGTAGAAATTTATAGTCCTGGAATCTTACCTCATAGTACTCGTATTCCTCAACGTCAAAGTCGTTGAAGTCAAAAAATTTATTTTGTAGCGCTCTATGCAACGCATTAAAAACATCTAACAAGGTTATATAGAACGAAGCTGTACCAAACGATGCATCTCTGTAATACGTTCAAAAGTAGAATTGATTAAACCTTAATCATTGATTATCAATGATTATTTGGGGGCATGAGGTCATGAGGAATTACCGGAACGAAATAAACGGCGGAGCGTTTGGCCCAAGCAAACTACGGTATGCCTCCTCCGGCGATTTCTTCAAGTATATAATCTAAAAAAGACAAAATCGACTCTATAATTTTGCTGTTTGTTAGCATTTCTACTCCTCCATAACTACTGGACGGATTTCAAAGCTAAATAGCTAGACTAAGACAGCCAGACACATAATTATGATACTGTCGAGAAAAATTATCCTCGACCTTCAAAAAGGTCCTTATTAATATCGGCCCATTAATTGGCCTGCAGACGTCTAGTCACTTATAAATCTGCTCACACATATAATAGGTTACACTAAATAAGACAACTATTATAAAGTAATAATTTTACCGAGTACGCCCCCACTAGGAAAGCAGCGTTAACGCGTTTTTGTGGATCAGAGCTCGTGTAATGTATCAGCCGTTTACGTGACAGTGTTGAAGTCTACCACAAACAATTTAAACGGCGATTAGATTTTTTTTTAAATAACTTTTGTAATTCTTAGTAAGTGAAGAATATTTACCCGCAACTTTCCATTCAGTTTTTGACAATACCGAAACAGCATAGCAAGATTCAAGGGTCCGAAGTCAGAATTAAAGTTCTCGTACACAAGTTCATCGTCAATGCTAAAGTAGTGAGTATTTACTGTCGACTTTAGACGGTAGTGACCCCGAAGTGTAGCGAAATAAAGTCGATCTGTAAAGCAATAAAATTACTACTTGAGTTATATAGTCGCTATATATTAACTCGTGACAATTATTAGAATTTGCTTAATTAAAGAGACATGGGCAAGACAAGAACAAAGGTCTAAAGTTATTTATTAAAAAAGGATGTAAAATAAATTAATCAATTCGGAAAAAATTGGAATACATTTTCTTTTGAAAGCAAACCTTTAATAATTTCAGACGCGTATAAAACAGCCCCATCGCGACTTTCCCCGTCATTGCAGTTTGACCCACTTCCGAACGCGTTCATGATATATCTGCAAGAAAGAATGTAATTTTTTACAAACCCATGTCTACTGGTATACAATACAAGTATTACAACAGAAAATTAAAACTTATGGGTACAACTTGCCGAAGCCCGAGCCAGGGTGTAATTTTTACGTTTAGTTATAAAATATAGTCTGATTTTTCACCCGTCGTCCAAAATGTTGGACTGGGTGGGGTCTGCCCCCACGGGTCAATCTTTCAACTGATTTGACCCATATTCGAACATAAATTTCAAATTGCGTCTAAAATGCATTGTACGAAACTTGGGAGTTGTAGGTTGGTTTTAATTAATGTTGGAATTTGTCGGGTGGGGTCTACTCCCACGGGTCAATCTTTCAACTGATTTGACCCATCTTCGAACTTAAAATCACATTTTTCTAAAAAAAAAACTGTGCAAAATTTGGGAGGTGTGGGTAATATTGTTTTTGAGTAATCGTTAGACAGACGGATACGGTGGTTGCATAAGCCCTGGCTCGGGCTAAAAATTCCAGAACACGAAGAAATGTCTTGAATTAATAAATTTTTTAAATATTTTAATTACAGCAAAGCAAGACTTTGGTATTTTTTTCCCTAATTAGTTTTTTATGGCTCTGTTAATTGTACATCCCAGATCCAAGGTCAAGGATACATTACAATTGTAACTTCAGTTTTAGACTAAAATTTTTAACGTAATTCAAAATTTTACACCTGATCAAAAATGGCTAAAGTAAGTGTGCATCAAAGTTTTTTTTAATTTTGTCGCCCACAACCGCCAACAATATTTTAGTAAGAAGGTTCCATGGCAATTTGTAATGGTCAAGCAGAAAGCAGAACAATTGGAGAATTGGTGATGGGTCATTAAAAAATATCTATGCCCTTTAAATATATGGTGACCATGGTTAGTACACTTCATGACTTCATGAACATGGTATTATACTACAGAGTACCTTCATAATCATTTCATAACTGAAAAAGTAGGAAGGCTAAAATAAAATGGACTACTCATACACATTGATGACGAAGATCTGAGAATATACCTTCGCAGTATTGGGAATTGTGATTAACATTTCTAGAGGATTTGCAAGGTTTCGCATCTCGTTTGAAGCGTGGGCTTGATTGATCTATGGTCCATGACGGAGAGGATACAAGTTACATTACTTAGTACATATATCCACAAACAAATATGCACTAATACTCCCTTTTGCCATCACTTGTTTACCTGGGTAGAAAAACTATTAATTTACATGTAGCCAATTCACCGCCTCTTTTTGCAATGCTAAAAAGTTTGGCCGTCGTATTTCTAATTCTTTATCGCCCATCAAGTCTCAACTTTTGAATTTATTATCTCCCAACAGTCCCAACACTTATAGATTCGATCTACTATTCTACACTATACAGTCGAAGTCTACTCTGCCACAAATTTATGCATGGCCATGCAATGCCAAGCTCTGGTAGCTCGGTAGGCTGGTTGTACCGGTGCTGTACTGCATACTGCGGTAATGTTGAATTTATGTCAATTGTAACTAAAGAAATTTAATTTGCAAAAATTATGTTTGAATCATCGATCCAAGTCCTAGGAATAATACTATATGCACTAACTAACTACATACTAAGTTTAGTTTAGCAACTACATTCACAATTCCGACCATGCACCATGGCACATGACGGGTGCAATAGATCAATGTAAATAAATTATGATATAGAAATAAATAAATGAAATAACGAATACAGGTCTATGCATGGCACTAGATGTTCTATGCATTATTGTGCTAGAAACACTTAAAACAATTGTATTACTTTATAACATTTGATATTAAGGCATAAAGTCTTCGGTCTTTCTTACCGTCAACGACAATCAAGTCAACGGTTCTTCCAACAATTGAAGATAATCTCGGATAACCCAACTCGGATAAGATGGATCGAGGGTAATCGGTTGAGCGGGTGGAGGATATTTAGTAGTATGTATTTCCAATCTGGTCACAGGTCAAAGTAAATAGAGTCCACAGTCAACAGTAAGGAAAACTTGGTAATTCTTTTTTTTTAACTCGATGTCGTCAAACATAACATTGACATTCAACTACAAACTGTAGACTCAGGATTGGAAGAGAGGAGTGTGTATAAAGACTGTAAAGTGTAGTCAGTCGCCAATGACGCCACCCAGCCGCCCACTCTGTTTATAATAAGTTTTTCAACAATTTCAACAAATTCCAAAATCACTTCTTATAGTTTTTGAGTTTTAAATTTAAGCACCGTCCACTTTCTATTCGAAACTTTTGTATCAGCGCTTTCAAAATTTAAAGTTTATGGTTTCGGCCTCCACTTGTTTCCGAAATTTTCAAGTCCAACAACCTACTTATTTCTCCAACGTATCATTTATATACTTTAGTTACCGTCTTAAAGTCTTAAAGGTATTGGTTATTTTCTTAGTAGTATTAACGAATTGAGAAAAATAAATTTAAATCTGTAAGTCCTTGCGGGTTGAATTGCAGGGACCATGCAGGGACTAGGGAGAATATTCAATATTACAAAATAATACTTCAACCGACTGTCAGAGTTTAGGACAGCAAATGGGATGATAATGGTTATGATGCGATATACTATTGAAACTTGATGCTTGACACAAATGCTACTACGAGCACGATAAAGCCCTTTTAAAAGCCTTGTTTACAATATTGATACACACAATACACAATCCAGTGGAGAATTTGGTAGTTTTGACTCGTTTAGTTGTAGGGTGTCCAGCACAGTAACACTCTGGGTGTGATAAATGATGTTATACGTATAACATATAGCTCTATGAAACTACTAAGATAAGTCCTTTAGCCGTTACTAGTGCCGTAAATAAAAGTCAAATTCAAAGAAATAATTGCCGAACTGGAATAGTCCGTTTCTGATTGTAATTAAAAGTTCCCTATCACTCTGAACAGTATTCAAAGAGATGTAATGATATTTTATGTGGCCGAGCTTTGTGTTCTTACAAGAGAACAATAATAATAAATGTTGATTGTTGAATGTGGTTTTTCTTTGGCTATTCCAACTTGCAACTGTCCCCGTCGAGATGTACTAATCCCTGGTAAGAGTCAACCTAATCATTATCGTATATATTATTTTTGTGCAAGTCCATAAAAAACTCACCCACTCAAACTTATGTAGGACTAGATTTTTGAGTGTGTGAGTCTACAGGGAGAAACTCTCTTGTCCAATCCACGACAAGTTTTAACGGACAAACTGAATGTGTGTGTTTTTTATGGACGTATTTTATGTTACTAACCCAAAAAATCCTCTTTAGTTCTGACATCCTCCACTCTTCACCAAACTTCTCCTATAGTGTCGACACCATAGAGAACTCGCACCTTCCTTCGACCTTATCCACCGTCCTCTGTCCGTTTCCGTCTCCGTCCTCCCTCTCTTAAAACATGTAGGGATAATGGAAGTGTGTGTGTGTGTGTCCATTCCATGCTATGTGGTACTGTGGGGATCATGATCATGTTATTCATGTTGTTCATGTAATGCTTCTACTCCTTAGGGAATTGCTTGCCACTTAATCAGCAAAAATAATCCGATCATTCCTTAATAGTACAGATTATATGGAACTTGAGTGCTGAGTCTTGCGTGCCCGGGTCCCGACATTGCCCGCAATTAGCCACCAACACCGCTGGCCCTCTGATTTAGGATATTCAATTCTTATGTATCATTAATTTAGTTCTATATCCTAGAAAGGGTCACTAGAGAGATGTTGCAGGTTCCCTTTGTACTGGACTTAATTCAATTTGCATGCATGTATAATTAATAGAGATTGATTCATTTTTAGTAATTTTGTCTTTTCTTGTGTTAGATTATAAAGGGAGTTTCTTATGAGATGAGAGGGTTTGACTTTGTTAAGCCTGAGCATTATGCGATTATGCAAATACATTTAGGCGTGGGTTCAGGTCAGAAGGAACTAGGAAATTTTATATGCATGCTTTATAAGATTATCGAAATGCTTTGCCGCTTAGGCTACCACAAATTGACTCAAAACGGTTTTAAAAGGATGGAATATGCTTCGAATACAATTAAATTTTTGCTGGACGGTTGAGCAATGAATCCAGAAATAACAGTATAGACTATATAGATCATGTACAAAAAATAATTCTCAGATGACGAAACAGGCATTTAGATTCTGGGGATTTTAATTGACAAATAATCAAATGCAATTGACAGTTACAAAATCAATTCCTAAGAACACTTTTAAATATCAGTCTTATGGGTAACGTGGAAGCGATAATAAGTCCACAAGAGCCTTTCATATTCATAAATATTTATACAAATACGAATTACATCTTCTGAGTTCTGAGATTAAGATAAAGTATTACACCAAATACGGAGCAAAGTTCAAGGTAAATATCTTAAATATATATCCTATACATAAAAAGCATTTGAGCAACTACTACTATTGCAATGTTTTAATTAACATAAATACGATTTTACAATTCTGCTTTAAATGACTTGAGTTGGTGATGAGGATTGCACGACTGACTTACTTTTACGAGTAACGCAGGATAAAATAGGTAAAGGAGGTGGAATTGGAGGACCCATATCATCTATGTAGCCATAAATCTTCGAATTGCTAGAACTAACAGGACAGACAGTATTTGGTCCATTTAGGTTTTCAATGCACTCATCGTTAAATTTAGGATTATTTCTAGAGTAGTTGAATCTAGAATCAACTTCTAATGGACATTTTTCGTAAATTGACTTATTAAACCTAGCGTCACAAACTAACTTACTACTCCCTCTTGAATAAATTGACTCCGATTTTTCTACTCCTCGTCTTAATCTTCCATACACTTCGTCTTCATTTAATTTATGGGAAGCACGGGTCTCAATTTCCCAAACCGGACTGGAATGAATATAGGAGCGTACACTATTTCTTCTGCTAAGCATTCTAACCGGTTCATAATGAGCTGTAGGCTCTGCAATTGAGTTTGCATGGTCGGAGTCCCCAGTTGAGATTAAGCCCTCAGAAAATTGACTACAGGATGCGGAGCTAGAAGATGGACCGAAGTTACTTTTATTGCTGATGGAACTAACGCCGCTTGATGAATCAACGGTGGAAACAGGACTCGCTACCGTACTTCTTTCGGCAAAGCTAATCTTCATTGGTAATTGTCCATACAGAGACTCAGTGGTCTCTCGTGTCGATCTCTGAACCTGTGCTTGCTTTAACATTTGACTATTATGTCCACCTGAGAGATAAGCGTATTCTCCAGAGTCAAAATCTTCGTGAGAATTTACACAACATGTTTCGCCTTCTCCGTTTCGCCACTCCGATTTGTCAGCACGGCTTGGTGGTCTGGAGTAGTATCTGTAAAAATTGTATTTCATTATTGATTTTGCCTTCATTAAACGATAAGTTACAAATCAAATTGATCGATTTAATGCATACCTTGGGGATTGAAGCTCATCATCGAACGTAACCTCTTTGCGGCATGGCATGTACTTTATTTTTGAATGATCTTTTTTCTTGTAGGACAAACAACTTGGGGTGGATGATGGTGTAGGTTTCTGCCAATACAGTGGTTCAGTACTGTTTTCCTGCAATAATAAAATTGTTTTAATTAATTGATGTTGATTTTTAAAAAATAGGTTAGAACAGATAATCGATTTTTACCTGAGGAACAAGAGCCAAAATAGATCTCTGGTCTTCTATGTTATTCACAGAAAATGCTTTTCCTTCACTGATAATGAGCAATGGAGGAGAAAATGGGCCTTTCAAAGAATTTTCATCAAGATCAATTGTAATTTCAGCGGATAAACCAGCAGTTTCCAAGCCTTGAACAGGTTGCGTAGCCTTTGAATAATAAAATCTTTGTAAAAATATGATCCTATATCATTATACAACAACAAAAATATATGTCAGACTTACATTTACACAGAAGTCCCAATCCTTTGTTAGAGTAAGAAACAACCACAAGATAGCCCAAAGTAGAAAATGGGTGGCTGAACTGATGGGAAACGCTAGCAAAAAGTCACGAGCCGAAATTTGATAAACGATGAATGCGTCATGGACCAATGGGCTTTGTGCGGCAGCTAAGGCCAAAGCAATCGAAACTGCTGCACTGTGCGGAAAGTAGACCCATCCACTTCTGTAAAATAATAGAAATTTATAAAATCAGCTACTGTATTTTAGTATGATTACATATTTAGTAACAAACACCCACATACCCATAGAATGAGGATTCCTCCGGACAAGTAACGTATTGCTTGCGGAACTTTTCTTGTAGAAAAGAGGCAAACTTAAGATACCCCAGGTAATACAAAACCGTAGAAGAGAGGAAAAGTACGGTGAGCGATATGGCGAAAATCAACATGGTGACATGGCTATTGAGCAGGAAAGGAGTCGAAGGTTGGTAGATCCCAGCGACATGAACCTTGTACAGTACGGTCAATGTACAGAAGGATATGATGGTATGAAAATTATTCAAAATCTGCTGAAGTCCAAAAATCACTGCAAATTTCTTGTTGCTCGCCCAGAAAACTTGAGCATATCGAATGGAGAATATGAAAAGGGCAAGTGCGTAGTTGATAAATTCCAATTTCAAAACATCATTACGAGACTTCGTTGGGAAAACTTTCTTAACGAACTCTATTGCTTCAATAGCTCCAGTGTCACTTCCGATGGGCCTAATAACCATATCTTCTTGATCATGGTTGGTCATGAAGTCCAGATCCGATTTCCAAACATTATCTAAAAATAATACAGAAAAATGTCTTTAGCTCAATCTATTTAAAAAAGCCGTAAAACATGGAAAACACGATTTATTAACATACCTTTAGGTAAGAATCCATGTTTAATTAGAACTGCCTCCAATACAACTTGAGGGAACAAGAGACAAACGCTGCAAATTACGTGGATCCATGAGGACACTGGACCCATATGAGTCCAAATGGAGTTGAAAATATTCCCAGAATATTTAACCTTCCCCGATGTCAAAATATTAAACCATTCTTCAGTGAACTTGAGTCGTTTCCCAATCATTTGGTTGTCATTAGCTAAGTTTCCGACTTTCAAAAAACATGCTGTGACAAAAAATGGCAGGAACAAGACAGCCAGACCTGATTTTTATTGTTTAAATCAATTTAGTTTATGCTAAAAAGTTTCCTCAGTGGTCTAAAAAAAAGTTTTAATTAGTAAATCTTCTAACCGTTCAATCCGATAAATAGATTAAGCTCCGCCGTTGGAGTCTGCTGATAAGGCCATGGGAGCTCAGCAAATCTAACGAATTTCCAGACATTTTGAACAATCAAGTACACCTGAAGAGATCCAATTATGACTCCATAGCTAAAATAATAAAATATTATGCACACATGAATTAAATGTGGTTTTGAAACTTAGTTATTACTTCTTAGATATCCAAGATATTATGTATTTCAAAATTAAATATTTCACATACCACATAGACAACATCGAATTAAGATTTCGTGAATTCTGTCCCAGTTGCCCCGACTTACGGGTTCCATCAACTTGTGCCACCATCCTTATAGATAAGTATATAGGAATGCGTCCTCCAAGCTATTTCAAAATCGACAAATAATTATTTCTCAAGCCCTAATGTGTGTAACCATAAAATAACTGGATACCAGATTAGTGAAAAACTCTAAACTAAACTGAAAAGCTACGATTTCGAATTTAACACCAAAGTGCTAAGTGCTCTTCTTTCATGCAAAAGACAAAAAGAGAATGCACGAAAATATGTTCCAAAATCTTACCAGGAGAATTTATTCCAAGTATAAAGTTTTCTTTAAAAACGATCCAATAAATCCCGATCCAATAAAATCCAATGGATTTCCAAATTGGAACACTACACTTCTTCAACAAATTTTCATATGCATTCCAAATTTTTCATAGCAACTTTTCACACCACAACACTGAACTCCAAATCCGATGGTTTAAAAAAACTGGAAACTAGAAATAAAAATATCTGTCCAGTCTCGATGCAAACTGCAAATGTTGTTACTATTCACTTTGTAAATTGTAATTGAACCTCTTATACAATAGCCCAAACGGAGGAGAATAACCAAGTCTGAAAAATCTTAACTGGAGCAGGGAATTGGTTTCGTTCCACCAGGTGAATGGGTTTTCTGTTTGGCTTCTCAAAGAAGACTGAACGTTGTTGAGGATTCATGTGTGTATTTACGTGAGCCTGTGTCCAATGTATTTCATCTCAAAAGGCTCCTACTACCTCTTCGAATATACAACACATGGATAAAAGTTCTAATTTTCAAAAGGGTCTTGAACGTGTTCCCTTTCATCTCATCTTCTTATCCCTATTTACAGTGTCTGGACAGGAACAGACCCTTATGTTGGATGGGTTGGAATTATCAGATCCGAAACTATAGGGTCGTACTAGTTTAACTTGGTCATCTATCCAGAACTTTGTACAATATTCGGTGCAAGTTCTTCGTATAGGTGCATTCATTTTTCTATAGGAATTTTTTTCCGTTTTCATGTTTTGTTGGCCTGGTCCTCACTCAACAAGACAGAGCAGATGCTTTTCAAAATGCTTCCCTTTTACTTTATTTACGATGCTAAAAGAGAAGAGTCCTGGATGGATGGATTTTAATACGATATTATTATGATGCCATGGCACAGTCCATTTATATATTTACGAAGCTCAAAAAAACTTCATATGAGTATTTTGTAATTTCGAAGGGAAGAACCCTTGTTCAGTTAATTTGGTAATATATGGATGACTACACAGCGGATCCAGAATTTCCTGCCCTTTATTACCTGATCCAAACTAACTCAAAATGATAATGGGAATCGGTACTCGGCTTTGGCCAGAACAGCTCGCGCCATGGACGGTTTCCCTCAAAATATAGTTTAACGCTTTGAAGATCAAGATGATATAATTTTAGGTAGATCATTTGGGCGTTGAAGACATAATGTAGTAGAAGCCTTGTTATTTTACAACTTGTGCAACTGGTATAAATATTGATTTACAATTCCCCCTAACCTCTGCCAACATTATACAAAATTATCGAGTTCCCTGATATCTTATCCGGCTCGGGTTTTTAAAACCGATGACACTCTTTGCTCATCCGCCATCCGTGAAATTGTAGGAGCACGCAGTTTTCGTCCTTCTATAAAATATCGATGGATCATGCAAAATATCAGAACAAACCTTAGTTTGCTTACAGACAGTTACTCCAAATGAAACTACCCTTGTCCATGAAAAAGTAATTATTATCATCAACTATTAAATCCAATTATTCTAATGCAACACGAATCCTCTATCAGAATAGAAGCAATGTAATGAAAGGATATCGTCTTGTATGTCATACATCCATCAGACGAATTCCATCCATCGTCTTGTCCTGAAGTCTTGAAGAACGAATAAAAAAGGGAAAAACCGAATTGATTGGCCATACGCATTAAGATAAATGTTCCGAGTTTTAAAGAGAGCCTTAGTTTCACTATACTGGATAGAAATCATAATAATAATACCGAAAGTGAGTTGAGCTAGTTGAGCAGTTGGTGTGGGCCAGTGAACATCTGCCAGCCATCAGATATTTTTCAAATCCAACAGCAACTCTACACCAAACTGGTCTCTCTTGAGGCAAGCTGGCTTCAAAAAGACCTTTTCTTCATGCACTGACAGCCACCAGCTGAAGATCTTAAGACCTCTAAAGAATAATAAGGGCCTTCTTGCCAAAATACCTTTAACCGCTTTTTTATAGGGACTGTATTTTTCAGCTTGACAGTTCATTTTTGTATATAGCCTATAGAGTTTGAGATTTTCGGATCTTGGGTCCAATTTTACCATAGTGTCATCTTGAAAAGCTACAAGTTGCTCGGCTAAATACAAAAAAAGACTTCCCCAGTGGTCTTACCGTGGAGGCAGGTCTAGGGCAAACAAAATAATAGTTATTTCTCTTTGCAAACCGATCTGGATGGATTATGGAGAAACTCGAGACAGTTAGGAAGGAAGGATTATGAAAATGCCCTAAAACATATGGTATGATTAACTCAAGGAATGGTTTGGGACGAAGACGAGAAGGATTTTTTTTATTGGAAAAAGTAAGAAATTCGTGCAAGGTACGAGAAGCTTAAATATTCCGGCTGCGATTTCCTAAGCGAAACTAGGGGTACATTTTAATTTTAATGGAATGAGATTTGTACACATGCATGCACCTGCCGGCTTGTTTTAGGCTGGATTCATTGATTGCACTTTGCAAAGGCAAAGAAATAAGGTGGTAAGTAGTAAGTAGTCATCTGCTCCTTCGTTTACGTGCAGAAATTTTTCGATTCATTGATATTCATGTATTTCTTCCATTCTGGCTTCCGACAGATACACATTGCAAAGCCTAATTATGTAAATCAGCGATCAAACAGCCAACCTGCCAAAATGCAAGTACAACCATTCATATTTTCATGTGCACGCGAGTCATGAGATTAGCTAATCTTATTATTCACAAATGAAGTCACTAGCGTTAGAAACGCTTATAAAAAACACAGAGAGATTATTCCTTTCAATAATAAATACTATGTTACTAGTTTTAAAAACATTCTACCTCGCAGGCAATCCAAGTAAAGTACAGGCACAGCTCACCCTTTCTCCAAGTTTGGATTTGTGAACGAGACGCCTTTTATTTGCCAGTTGATGAGAATAAAAAACTATTCACACAGACATATTCATGCAGTGTGCAAAAACACTGGACATAGGAAATCATTAAAATAATCAAATGAGAAAGACACCCAAAAGAGTATAATTGCATAATCCCAAGTCATCCATAATATGATAATCCCCATCCCATTTTAAAATCCAACATGAGCAGAAATAGCTCATGATGACTCTAATGGCCTAATTCTTGATACTTGTTATGGATGCATGTAGTCATTAAATGGTGTTATGCATGGAGGAACAGGAAAATTGTTTGCTTTTTATTTTTTTAGAATAACCACTGAAAATCTGAGAAAAGGTATCTAGGACTTCTAGGGTAGAAAGGATTCAATTTAAATTGGTACGTGGTTCTCGTCTTTGGTTTATTTGCATTGTCGGCAACGTGTGGCCAGTGCATAGTGTGTTGGACCTCTGAAAGATGTGGAAATGAAAGAGCATATGTTAAGCAGGAAGAGAAGAAGCCAGGTGCAGAGTGAGAACAACATAATACTCTTCTAGAAGATGATTAAGGCTTAAGGAAAGTGGTTGCGTTGATTGAAGAAAACAACATAACCTATAAGGGTCCCTTCTTCTAGTCATTAGAGGTCTGTAGGGATATGTTCATAGGCCCTTCTTAGCCTTTAAAATTCCATCGCGTGCTCTCCACATGGCATGGCCTTGTCCCTTGAATGGTTCTCCGGTTTTTGGATCATGAGGGGGTATTGGAAATCTAAGATCAAGACGATGCCAGCAGCCACCGACTCAAGTCGACTTTAAAATTCCTTTGGAGCAGATGGTTCAAGATTTATTTAATTTGTTACCATCTTGAAGATATAGGCCAAATTGCAATAATAATATAAACCTGGGGTGGGTTGGGTTCACTCGACTCGGGCTCCTCGGTTGGACGAAAATAATAGATTGTTCTTGGGTATTATACGTAAGGGTTTTGAATTTTTAAATCCGTGAATGTTTCCACATTCAATAACAGTAGAAGTGTATGCAGGTTTCCCAAAAACTCTACAGGTTTCAAGATTATGAGCTTAATCATGCATGTAATTTCTAGAGCTAGGTGATTCCATTAGCTCGTCCAGATTAGCTGTCACGGATACCTAAAAGAGGAGGGTTTTTTGAGGCCTTCGTATCAAATGGTAACAGGGTTTTATAAAATCATATTGGTTTGAGTACTGCTATAATATTGTGTTTTTTTTCTCGGAGAAAAACTTGGTTCGGGTTCCATTTCCATAGGTTTGTCTTAAAGACTAATGGATTTAGCACCATTAGTCCAAAATTAATAGCAAGAGTACTCAAATATAATAAATGTGTGTGCCTTAAATACGGAATCGTTTCCTTACGTTCCCCCAAAAATATTTACAGATTCGAATTCAACATAACAAATGATTTAGTGCACACATTTTAATAAAAATGAAACGAAATAAAATATTTATAAGCGTAATGTTCCAATCTTGTAAATCATGCAAAAAACATCGACCAAATAGATTTTTATTTGTTTTCTCTCTTTTTTTTGTCAATTGACAAAGCACTTTGTAAAGCAAATTATTTTTATCCTAAAATGTTTTTTTTAAATACAACTTAGGTTTTAAAGTATTCCATTTATTTTCCACATTTTCGATTTTCGGAAATTCGGTATTGCTTTGCTCACTGCCAAGAAGTATAAGTTGTTTATAGGCTTGTTTCAAAAGTCTTTGTTAGAGTTTGAGATTTAATATCTCCGGATGTGGATGAAAATGCATGAAATTCCACAGATTTTGAGCTGATAATGATTTCTATCATTCCTCAGAATTTCATTCATATCTATTCATCTAGTCTTGAACAGTACTCCAGTAAAAGACATGGATTTCTTGAAAGAAGAAATGAGATTAACAATTTTACATTGTATAAAATTCATAGTAATCAAACCCGGGGACTTGATTACTACGGGGTTAACGTACGAGGGTTAACGTATTATTGCAAATGATAGAAAAATGCCAAGTTATAGCTCTATTGGAAAAATATAGAATTGATCCGAGAATCATCCCAATATTCAAAGGTGCCTGCTGTGACAACTTCTTAGCAAATAATAAAAAAATCAGCATCCAAGAAAATGTTTGGCTCTATTTTCTGGACCTTGATTTGTTTTCAACGAAATAATTACTATTCATTACTTTGAACCTGAAACGAAGAGAAAGTCTATGTAATGCAATGGCTTCCGGTTGGCTCCCAACCACTAATTAAAGCTTTCAAAATAACATGGGGGCTTATGGGGAAATACCTGATGAAGTAATACGAATACGCATCATCCCATCATTACATCACAAGTTTCAAAAGAATATGAGTTTATCCAACTTACACATTTACAGCCCTGCGAGTCCTGACCTTACTCTATCGGTTTACAGAATTTATTATTTTGTTTCATGAACTTTCGGAAGGGGGGCGGGGGGATTTTTCTGACGGTAAACAGTTGAAGAATGCACAAATAATTGCCACAGACGAAAAATTTACCTCATTCTATGAAAAATGCATATTCTTCGCTAAAATATCGGTGGGAAAAACATAAAAGGATTGGAGGAAGCTATGTTGACAATTAAACTGATGTACATGCATCTAGCAGCCTCTGTGAATCTTATGCCACCAGCCAGGGTGCAAGATTGCATACACAAAAAGTTCTAAAACCAGATCGAGCGCTATCCATGCTATCCATGAATTTCTCATTTGCATACATCCACTCCAGAATTCCAGATACAGATACGCAAAAGGGAGATTGATTGCCTTCTCTTCGTATCCATGTGAATTGGTTAAATATCCCGCTTTCTTATTTTCATGTGTATTCCTGCATTGCCACGAAAATCCCGTGTTTCTCTGCTACATCTGATCTGCCTACATGCTGTAAAATTCCAGTCAACTAGCTCAGTTTGTACAAAAATTGTAGGCCTTATTTGTTGGCTGCCTTAATTTGTAAATAAGTCAAAGTATTCTGAACTTGCTGGTATTATATCAATAACTACTGGTAAGCCAATAATTCCAAATAAACGCATTAAATGTATAAGCAGAATAAGCAGATTATACGATAAGAAATTTTGATCATTCGTCTTTGTCATGTTCCCAAAGCTCCCGTGTCACGTGTAGGGTTTCGGGTTTCCTGTGTCCTGTTCCTCATTCTTTTTGAAATCTTGACGAATACGTGTTAGGATTGGAATTGGGAGTGATATTGACGGACTGGTCCTGGACTTGAGTACCTTGAAGCGCTCTTGACATTGTGCTGCAATTCTGAATACTAAAAAAAGGAGATTAATACCGAAAATATAAACAAAAATAGCCGTCAAAATGTCATTTGCGGCCGGACTGGTAATTTCACTTCACTTTAAAAAATGCCTGTGTTGTGTCAGATATATAAATGCATATATATTCTTCACTATTTTGTTCTTTAGAATGCTGGATCTTTGTCTTCAGCTGCATCTTATATCGATCGTCCTGCTGAGGAATATGTGAATGATACAACTGTAGAGTCTATGTGGGTAATGCGAGCGATTGAATTTGCTGATGTCCATATCAACGTAAGGTTTTAGTTGTATAAAAATAGAGTATTAGGTGGCATGTACGCACTGATTTATCTTAAGTATCTTTATTCCTTAAATCCTTAGCTAATCTCCTCAGTTGATCCGAAACTGCTAAGGCTAACAAAAAAGGACGATGAAAGAATATACTTACTTTTCCGAGCTCAATTCCAAGACTTGGATGTTGTCAACGTATCTGTTGACGCCTTAAAATCAGACCCAGCCAAAGAAGTAAGTTTAAAAAGTAGCAGCTAGAAATCAAATAGTAATGAATCTTATAGTTCCGGAGTACATTGCAGGCTCTTTTTATTTTTAGAAGTGGAGACATTTTTGTGAAGCCCTCAAAGACGTCGAAGATTACAGCTACGGTACTTTGCTAAGACTTGACTGCCTTAAGGAGTACTCGGAAGAAAATACTATCTTGGTTACTCGAATACAGTTCCTCGCGATTGAAATTGCGAGAAATCGATTGGGATACAATGACGTAATATATAATTCCAATTCCACTTCCTCTTCTAACGAAGAAAAATGTTTAGAGAATGCCAATTCATAGTCGTTTTTCGTACTTGACATTGTTGAATGATTTGAATGCATGGAATGGAAAGAGATAGTGATGCCTAACCTTTACGATTGAATTTATATAAATAATTGTTCCAGTTTAACCAAGAACTCATGGTGCAAGTAATAATTTTGCATTTGAAATATTTGTGATTGTTTTCAAATTATTGAAACATCATCGTTCCAACTTGTACAACTGATTTGCAGCCAAGTAAAACTTGAATACATTTCTTCTTTATCAAACACAAATTTGTTGCATCGTAAATCATAGCTGATTGTTTATTCAATGCTTTGGCAACTAGTTGTTAAATATCTAATCTTTATGCTGTACTGTATTGTATTTTGGGTACCACATTGCAGTTTAATTTTTGCTGTACCATAATATGGCGCACTTATCACATATAATAAAAGTAAAAGTTTCCATTACCTAATTATTGAATTAAATGTGGTTTGGCATTTGAAGGCTGGACCAGAGTGGGAGTAGATATGATTGACATTTTGTTATAGTTACGAACTTTTATGGACCCAGTTGAACTACGTACTAATTAACTCGACCTGACATTCGTGTGGTAACATAATTGATTAAATTAGAAACTGGCTTGCAGAACATTCTGAGGTAGTTACTGTTACTTAACCTTAATATAACAAAATTAATAAATATTAAATATTGCTGTTAAGTACCTGGATTGTTGCAAACTGACTCCTCATGATAACTACCTAATCTACATAATTTATATTACGAATATTATTATAACTGAAACTGGAGTTCCGCTTTGCATTATTAGTTGCATAGGAACTTTGGAAGCGATCATTGCATTGTAGTTTGGAAATAAATCTGATTGATATGCAAAACTAGTACATTTACACAAATGTTGGTGTATCCGGCATCCAGGCTAACAAGTCTTCAATGGAATCACACATAACATCATCCTTTGGGTAGACTACTGCGCTTCCATTCCTGTATATTAATAGTCCTAATTTATCATTCAAAATCATACAATGTAGGTTTTGGGACTCGGTAAATTCGTACCGGAAAAAACATACCCGGAAAATTCATACCCGGTAAATACGTACCCATGGTAAATTCGTATCCGGAAAATTCATACCCAGAAAATTCAAACCCGGAAAATTCATACCCGGAAAATTCATACCCGAGGTAAATTCGTACCGGTAAATATGTACCGAGGAATATGCATTCATACAGTATCCATTAGGTACTAACAAATTATATAAAATTTGGAATACATTTAGTTACCTTAAATT